>JAEPRC010001015.1:0-13338 GCA_016758945.1 Mucor plumbeus
TACCCTCATTTTATCCAAATATCATTTTCATTATATCCAAACTTTATCCTCATTACATCCCAATTTTGTTCTTATTTCATCCCAAATTTTACTTATTTTGTCTGAATTTAAAGTGTAAATACTGTATACAACCCATTTTCTCCTATTGAAAAATTGGGATTGTGGTGGGTAAGGGTGGTGATTGTTATGCTACACTCTTAATACAATCTATTTTTAACTCTTTTCTGTGTCTTCAAGGAGTCTTTTATTTGTCTAAACAAATTTTGATTATAAAAAACAATATAAAAATAAAGATAATGTCAAATAAAGAACTTCTTTTTCTTTTCTCTCTCCAATTTTTTTATTTGAAATGTCTACATTAGAAAATATTACTGAAAGTTTTGATCGCATAAATTTCAATTCTTCACCCCATCAAGCATGGTTAACTGGTTTGTTTAACGTTAAAAAATTCTAAAAAGTCTATTTCTCTTATGTGTTTTTTTTAAAAAAAAAAGGCCATCAACAAAGAACTAGTAATCGCAATCTTCAAATTATGCCCAGTGAGGATGAGGATGAGGAAGATGACGAAGATGAGGATGAAGCCATTTATTCATCAGAAAACACGGATCAAGAAAGCACTCCGAATGCCAAAACAAAGAAATATACTAAACATAAGGCTGTGATTGCAAAGCCAAAATTTACAATCCCATTACCAAGCGACGAAGAAGATAATACAGGTAAACATCCCCTTTTCTTTCTACATATGCTATGTACACCTTAAATCTCCTCGTTTATTGGAGTAAACATATAAGCATACCCAATAACACATAATGTTAGATGAAGAAAATGATGATGATGATGGTGAAGACGAAGATGGAGATGAATTATTGCCTATTCATCAATCCATTAGAAGGCCATTACATGGTGGTTTGCCTTATAGAAACAATAGATCTGCTCCAACTTTGCCTCAACAATTTGAGCAACATCCAGTTCAACAATTATTAATGCAGCATTCCGATGGCAATACAAATAGCAATCTTAGTTCCGCGATTGCCGCTAATAATTATCGTTCAATTTCTACTGATAATTTAACAAAGTTAATGAAAGATAAAAATGGGGGAGAAGAAAATGATGACGATAATGAAGTAATTGGCCAACACTTGAGACATGCTTCTAACAATTTAGATGTACCCCCTACAACACATCATATGCATCAATATCATCAATATCAATATCAATATCAACAACAACAACAACAACAACAACAACAACAACAACAACAACAACAACAACAACAACAGCAGCAGCAGCAGCAGCAGCAGCAGCAGCAGCAACAGCAATTAGCTCAATTTCAATATCTTCAAAACCAATATGTATCTAATACTTCTATGCAGCTTAGAAATCAAAAGCAGCAACCATTGCAGCAATCACAGCAGCAACAACAACGCATGACTACAATGTCGGGTATGGATCTGTTAATCCAAAGAGAACAAGAGAAAGCCGAGGCTAAACGCCAAAAGCCAAAAATGAATCCAGGAAAAGTTAAAATCGAAGGATTATTAGGTAAATTACCTGAACCAGGTACACATAATATCAATTTTCAACACATCCAACAACAGCAGCAACAGAAACAACAGCAACAACAGAATATTTATCAGCAACAACAATATATGAGCTCACCTGTACCTACTACTAATACTAAAAAGTATAACAACAACAACAACCGAAAAAATTATTATCAACAACCTTCACCTTATGGATACACCCCTTCTCTTCCTTCCATGTATGATTATTACAGTAATGGCAGATCTTCTGTACCGCCTATGAATCACAACATGTATTCAGTACAGCAGTCTTTTTATCAATTACCCAACTATATGAGTAATGGTAATTTATATACCTCAATAATATCTCAACCACTTCAACAAACTACCATTACTAGACCTGGAAGCGCAATGTCAATTCATACTAATAACAAACAACAACAACAGCGTTCTAATATATCTATCCCATTCTCTCAACAACAACAACAATAGATGTAATATATACAAAATCATGGAAGGGGTTTACTTTTGACTTACGAAAAGAGAATAACGTTATTTTATAAATAGGAGTGCTATTATTTAATCATAATAAGTTGTTCGTATAATGATTGTTGTAATTTTTTGTATATTTTTATTATCATAGTAATAACACTACATTTAATAAGAAAAAAGCCTTGTTTTCAACAACAACAACAACAACAACAACAACAACAACAACAACAACAATAACAACAATAACAACAGCAGCAAAAAAAAAAAAAAAAAAAAAAAAAAAAAAAAAAAAAAAAAAACTTGAACAGTTGTTAAGAATTAATTTTTCATAATAATAACAATAATGAAAAACCTCTTGTTTTGTATATTAAATAAAGAAAAGTTAGAATAACAAGGAGGAACGTATCAAGGGATAGAAAGGTAGTTTTAAAATTGAATTTACTATTAAGAGAATAAGTGCATGTGCATTACAGAAGTTTATTCTATTTTATTGTTTTATAGTTAAATTTATGCATAAATACACATAATCTAAAAAGATGGTTATCTTATAGACCTTCTTGTTTTTCTCTTTTATTGTGTATCGTACATAATAATGATTCATGTTAAAATGCAAAATGTATAGAAAATATCTACTATTATTGTATACATCTTTTGAATATTTGTTCTGTAATTTTTTTTTAATACTAGTTTGCTATAAAAAAAAAGAGAGGAGGGCGAAGTACATATAAGTTAATGTAATAAGTCTTTATTCTTGATATAAAATTATACATTTACATGTATTATTCCAGGATTTTAGTATATTCTAAGAAACCTGTTGCTCTCTCTCTCTCGATTAAAACGCAGTTGTAAATCCGAGTTTTTTAAAGGTTTTTTCCGCAAATCAAAATGCTATAATTTGGAATTAAAAGCATACAAAATTAGTGAGCAACACTTGAAATACACTTCTTAACTTTAACTTATCAAACTTGCTTGTATTTATCATTAAAAATAGCTTTGATTCGGAGGGTATATCGTTTTTTTTTTTTTTTTTTTTTTTTTTTGTACTGCCAATCTAATACTTATTTCAATGTCAATTTTGATCATTTAAATAAGAAAAAAAAAAGGGCAGAAAATGATAGACATACTCAAAATGTAATACAAATCGTGTTTTGTAAAATATAGTTTTTGGATAATGCAGAAAAAATATTTTGAAAATAATTTAAAAAGTGATCGGCATACAAATTTGTGTGCTTGATGAGATCTTGATGATAGAATTCAAGTATTTTATATTTTAGTCTATCTGATATAGGATTAATCGCAATTTGTAATTTAGTGATCTGCTGTCTTTCAATCATATTTAGTTACATTTTTCCACGCTTCGGTCAAATGAAAAGGGTTGCCAATGTAGTCTAGAGTATTATAACTTTCTGACCTAATGTTTTGAAATAAAAAGTTATTTAGAATATTGAACTAATAATTTATGTTGAATTTCATATT
Organism: Mucor plumbeus; assembly: GCA_016758945.1. Lineage (NCBI taxonomy): Eukaryota > Fungi > Mucoromycota > Mucoromycetes > Mucorales > Mucoraceae > Mucor > Mucor plumbeus. The sequence continues at coordinate 3,492 of JAEPRC010001015.1, forward strand.
TAAATATAAAACTTTAAAATATGAATGGCCTTACGCAGTTAAGATATCCTGGTAGATCAGGAAAAAAAGAAAATAGCTGGTACTACCATAAATACAACTAGTTAAAAAAAAAAAAAAAAAAAATTTCGGTTGTCAATTTTTAATGTTTGTGGCATAAATCAAGTTATATTGATTGATACCTCAATAAATATTCATTTTAGATATATATAAAATAGAAGTAAAATCTCATTCGTAATCATGCCCAAGCTAGATCCAATCAGGAAAAATCTCTTTGTTCTATTTGGGATTAGAATCGGGAAATGGATGTCTTGAAATTCAACGGTATTTCACAAACATAGCATGTCTCCGCTTAGAAGCATTTTTTTTTTTCTTTAACGTTTGCCATATATAAAGAAGAAGCAATATTTTCCCCGGCAAACTGAACGGGAACGAACAGAAAAATTTTAATCATTTGTCTTTTCTTTTTCTTTCATTTAATATACAAAGATGAATGAATCTCAATTTTTGAACAAACCAACGACAAGCTATTCTGCATCAGTAATTAGCGATAAAAAGGAGGATTTTCCTCCAGGTTAGTTATTGATAAAAGTTAGATAATTTTTGATTTCACTAATACAAAATGTCTTAGTTTCAGAAGAAGTTATCACTGAAGACGATCATGATGAAAATGACCATATTGAATTTGGTATCGATAGATCCAAGCAAGGATCAAGCTTCACTGCTTTCTTTAGTGTAGTTTGTGTTGTAGCTGGTACTGGTGCTCTTGGTTTACCATATGGTTTAGCTCAAGGTGGTTGGATTGGTCTTTTTATTCTCTGCCTTAGTTGGATTTTATCAATTTGTAAATATGAGACTACCAATTATATAAATTCATTACTAACATTTAAATAGATACTGGTGTTTTATTGATTCGTTCCATGTATTACGATGGTAAAACTCGTTTATCATCATATCAAGAAGTTGCTACCGCTGCATTCGGTGCAATTGGTGGTTGGATAGCTTTCTTTTTTACCGCCATCACATTAGTCGGTGTACCCGTACTCTACTTGCTTTTATCTGGTTTAAACCTGCATAATGTTGCAAAAGGAAGTTCTGCAGAATTGACATTTCCCATTTGGGTCATTATTTGTACTTGTATCGTCGCTATACCCTTCTTGTTTTTTAGATCATTAAAAGAAATGGGTTTTTTGAGTATCTTTGGTATGCTTTCTACTGTAATCGTTGTTTTGATCGTTCTTGGTGTTGCAGTTAAGGAAGCACCTGATCATGTTGATTCTCATCATGATGGTGTTATCTGGAACATGTTTCCTATTGCTCTCAGTTCCATTTCCTTCAGTTTTGGTAAGTATTATACGTACATTTGGCGTAGAATTAAAAAAGTGACATTGACATTGACATTGACATTTTGTATAACCATTAGGTGGTAACCCTGTGTATCCTCATGTTGAGCAATCTATGCGTAACAGAAAAGATTGGAATAAAGTCATCACAATAGGTCTTACCTTTTGTGTGGTTCTTTATTTCTTGGCTGCTGTACCTGGCTATTATGTTTATGGATCTGCTTCTCTTTCACCTATTTACGAATCTCTTTCTGATACCAACAAAGGACCCAAATTTGCATCCATCATCATCATTACCATTCATCTTATCTTGACTACTCCTTTATTGTTGATGTCTTTTGCTATCGATGTTGAAAAGATGCTCAAGATTGATCCTGAGCACAAGTCATTTTTTGTTGAATGGACTCTTCGTTTCATATTCCGTGGTGCTCTTATTGTATTAATCGCTGCAATTGCTATTTTTGTGCCTTTCTTTGGTGATTTCATGTCCTTACTGGGCGCCTTCTCCAATTGTGCTTTGGTTTTTATCTTTCCAGTCGTGTTTTACTATAAACTCACTGGAATCAAAGGAAAACGTTGGTATGAATATATTTTAGCCTTTTTGACTTTATTGCTTGGTGTAGTAGGTTTGATTTTTGGTACTATTTCTGCCATTGAAGCCTTGAATGATGATTTCAAGAACAATTAAATACGATAATATAAGATTAGCAAAATCTTGCACTAATATTAATAATTCCAACTATCTTTCTCGTTCTCTTTCTCCCGCAATCATCAAACAGATAAATGCTTAGATTAATGTCTGTTTTTTTTCAATCGTTTTATTATATATATATATATATACATTTATCTTATTTTTAATCAAGGCATAAATACATACCACTGTTCGTTAAATTATTAGAATAGCTTTAGAATCACAAATTTCCAAAATACAATAAACATTTGAAGCTTTTTTTTAGACTGACCACACAACCTTGGAAATAAATAATGTTTTAATTTCATTTGCATATGGTTTGGGTATATTAGTACTTTTTTATTTAGCAAATTGTTTCTGGATTTTATGCAAATTAACAAAAATTTGAGATTTTAATATCTGTCAAATATTTATTCTTCTAAAGCTTACGCACAATTCGCATAAAACAAATTAATATAGATGCATCTATTCATTTAATATCTGTAAATGTGTTGAAAAAATATCATTTATTTGATGTATCACTTAATTTTTAGCTAAATATAATAATTTAAACACAAAAGTGAATTATATAACAATAATGCACGCCCAAACAACGAGTAGGAAACAAAATGATCAAAGAGAAGAAGGATAAGGAGAGCAATAGAATGAAAGAACAGGAAAGCAATAATACCCAAAAAAAAAAAAAGAGATAGAATTATTTAGTAACGTGAAATTGTGTCTTTATATTATCGTTGGATGTACTTACGACCACTTATGCCTGCAAAAGTAGGGCCTGATATCGATAGATCAAGGGTAATAATTAAGAGCCAAAATCACTGCTCAAACATATATATAAAGGGGGGACGAGTTAGTTTACCAGTTTGTCTGGCATTTGCAATAACCATCAATAAAGCGCAGGGTCAAACTCTTAATTATGTTGGTTTGTGCCCCAGCGCCTTTGAAGATCATGATTCCTTCCGAAATTTAAGGAATTGTTAATCAAATTGGTTGTTACATCCATAACATTGACTTGAAAAGAGTTTCCAACCGCTAAATATATTAATTTATCAACGATAAATACAAATTACTCAACAAGCAAATCAAAATTTTAAAAGGTTTTTATAAGTTTCTTATAATTAAATAAAGCAGACCTGCGGCAGTACGAGCTGTACACCATTTTAGTGAAAGGTAAATTTACCGTTGCGAAACAAAGGTGATAATTTATCAAATGTGGCAGTGTAATACAGCCCATTTAACTGTACAGCCAATTGGTCTCTGGTCGCTGACAATCAACCGGGAGCAAACTGTTTGCATGATTTGATTAATTCAAGTTTTTTTTTTATTCATAAACTACTGCTTTGCTCCATTTGACTTGTATTGTACGCAATTAATCATAATGCTCGGTAGTAATCGTACCATATTTATTTTTATAAGGCTCATTAATTGCTAAAATCACATAAGCATTCCCAATAAAACAATTCCCATCCTTGGTATGATAAAGACAGTATTTCAATACCTGACTGAATTTTCTAAAATTTTGTTCAATCCAGATGTGAGAATCCTCATTAAAGTCAGAAGGTAGACCTGAAACACCCATACGAGATGCACAAATAAAAGGTCTACCAATTGGCATTATAGCTTGTATCTTTTGATTTTGGACGATAAACTCTTTCCGCAGAGCTTTTCTTTGAAGAACTGCATTCTGGAAGCCAATATTAAGATAGTCGCCTATACTATCAACCCCAGTAGAGCATTTACGAAGACTTAAAGCATTTTCATATCGATTTTGATGAATACTAAGAAGACTTGATGGACCTAACTTTTCAAACATCATATTATATAGCATCAAAATTATTTATCTCAATTATGATGGAATACTGTTCTTTACCCCTATAAAAATGAGATTTAAAAGGGAGCTGAGGATTCAAGTGTATAGAGAAAAGTTTATCTGCTATCAGTTCATTTGTACCTTATGTTTTGGATGATTGAAGTGTAGTATTAGAGTTGTTTTCCTCATATTCTATGTCTTCTTTCTTCATAATAGCTTTTTTTTTCATAAGCCAATGTAAGGAAATTGAAAAGTTCATACTTTTTATTAAGCAAAAATCGAAATGCTGGGACGTTGGTGATAGTGTAGTTGTGGTTGCTTACTTCCAGGAAAGTTTGGTTTGCATGGTTAGCTTAATGCTGGATGCCATTGGAACAGATTATCCAGCTTTCAGTAATTATAGACAATATTTAATTTGATTGTAAATTTATTATAAATGCTGCTATACAAAAAGCACTATTACAATTGCAGCGGAAGTAAAAGTGTGGTAAATGCATCAAACATATAAAAAAAAAAAAAAAAAAAAAAACAATTTGTGTACATTCGGTATTCGCTAATATACTACAGTAGCAGTATACAAACCACAAATGCTTGGTTAGCCAGCTACTGGTTATGACTGATTGTATTGTTAAATTATGTAAATCTCTAAACAAAATATTTGGATGTATACAAAAGTCATTTATTTTATCAATAATAATGTGCAGATGTAAGGCACACCATATATATAGAACTAATATTTTATGCATGAAAATTATAAAATACGAGGTATAAACTTTCAGAATTATAGTGTATTGTTTTATTTTCGCAATGGATATTATGTATAATAGAGTTTTGTAAAAAAAAAATCCCTTCAGGGCTTGAATATATTTCAACATATAAAGTAAGTGATTATTTTTTAAATTTTACTCATATACCGCGTATTTGCTTGTATAAAAAGATAGTTTTGGATGATTTTCGTAAGAAAACTTTGTAAGTCTTCTATTATCAATAATAGGTGACCCCTTCCAAATAGCACAAGCTTTGCCTGTGAACCAGTTGCCATCACAAGTATAATGAAATGAAGAGATTCAACAGTACCGGATTCTTGTAGATAATTATAAACATTTGACTCGTCCAAAGGATTATCCAGAAGATGAACATTATCAATCTCAATATAATAAAGACCGCAACCGGTAAGGTCAGTAGCGATATCGACTTCTATGCCTTGGCCTTGTATACAGAAAGGAGTAGATAAAGCATCTTTGCGTGATTCCTCTTTATCAAAACTTATTTCGATATATTCCTTTTCAGTTTTACGCCCAAAGGATGCTTGCAAAGTACTTCGTTTAGTAATAGAAACACCTTTTTGGTACTGATTTCGAAGAACAGAAAGAATACTTGTTGGACCAGAGCTTGGTAAGTTAAGACCTACAAATTGGGATATAGCGATAAGGATTGAAAAAGAGCTATTTCCTCGCAAGTAGACAGGCTTGGGACATTCTTCCTTGATCTTAAGAGATATAATTTTAGACTTTCCCATGTTATCTGTTATTTATAATGTAGAAAAGAGATGTAAATAAATAATCATAATATAGAATCTAGTTTATATACCGTCTTAAGACAAGCATTAATCAGGATTTGATGATTACTGTATACCAATGTTAATATGTTTATAGTATATGTTGAACTTATTTATCAGTGTGAATACTGATGCATATTATTGTAGGATGATGTTCAATGATAAATATCATTATACTATATGTATATATACTATTTATTATACGAAGAAACTTCTGCTTACATGATATGGCGTGTTATATATAAACTTTATAATAATACTTTGTAGTACTTGAGGTATACTATTCTAATTGCTTCATGTTTCACTAAATATACAATGAATTATTTTAATACTACTAGAACTACTTCAACTCTTATAACAAGATATTGCATCGATATATGTATCAAAATCAAATCCCTTGCTTAAAAGAAAATACCCTATTTTGGATATGTAGTAATAACTTTTGAAGAGTATGATCCCCATATAAAACGATTTCCAGAATATAGACTTAACATTGCCAAATAAATATAAATTGGCCTCAATATGTTACCTGCTCCTAAAGTTATTTTATATCTCACGAAAGACTCAAAAGCACGTAAGATTCGCTACTTTTTCCCTAAAAAATGGATTTAAATTTTCATCCTTGCTAACCTTTTTTTAACTAAATAACAGCAATAAGAAAACATACGACAATGTACTTTCGATGTTTAACTTTCATCCAAAAATGCAAAGCCGGAAATATCCTATCTTTAGCAGCTCATGTAACTTCTTCAGTGCTAATGTTTTAAATTTTTATAAGTACTGTATATCATTGATAACAATTAAAAATTTGAGTCATTAAACCTTTGCAAAGAAATAAGCTACTATGTTAACACTTCCTAATAATAAAACTTACATGTTTTGAAATAAGTTATAACGTATTTTAGTTTAAGACTTTTCTTTTCTTCTGTTTTCAACATTCTTGTAGTATAGATTTCAAAATATTCGTTAATAAAATGAGCAGCAGTTAGTTTTCATTATTGTTATAAATCACTTGTATGCTCTAATAATTTTAATTAAGTTTTTTTCTAAAAAGAATCAAAAATTTTCGCCAAGATATCCTCAAAAATGTATAAAAAAAGAATATCTTCGGTTTTGCCGCAAAAAAAAATGAACAAAAAACTTGATTTCTATACGAGAAACGTAGCTAAAGAGTTCATCACTAACTAGATTGATAGATAGTTTTTTTGCGCATAATACTAATTATTTAAATTTTGAAGTTTACTTATAAAAAGTGCTGTCTATATTTAAAAGACCTTCAAAATTTCAATTGCATTTTATGCACAATTTAATACCAAACATTTATGCAACTTTTGCTTAGATAAATGCAAAATTTAGAACTGTACAATAACCATCTGATTTACTGTTATCTTATTTTGTAGTTCAAGAGCCATTGGATAATTTTGTTTTTGAACCGTTTTTAGATCAATTTGTTGAATCGATTTGAGACTCAGTTATGATAGGTTTTAAGCTGCAATAAGAACTATTGTTTTGATTATCTCAACTAAAAAAATGTATTTTTGCTAAAACAAAAACAGCAGAGTAGTTTTTAATAGGATTTATATTGTGATTAAAAAAAAACTAGTACCTCAGTTTAGGCGCTCAATTATTTTAATTAATTTTAGATTAATTTAGTCAATGTAAACCAATGTACCTATAGTCTAATATTAACTTTTTAATTTTCAGACAAAACTCAATGGTCTATAGAGAGTAGGTGAATTTTTGTTGAATATTTTGAACAATAAAATATAATATTGCGCGAAGATATTTCGAAAATCGTCTGAAACCCATCTGAAACTCGCTTTTTACAACCGTAAAAAGCTGACAACAAAAACTTTATCTCGTTAAATTTGATCCCAAATGACTTTTAAATTTACACGATAGTATGTAGACATCTCGGATACTATAATCTGCAAGGTCAACTTCCATAGTCCAATATTTGTTGAGAAAATAACTACTAAAATGCACCTATAACTTGCTGCGTAATAGCAGCTAAAGATATTACACAAAGAATGATGGGCCATAATGATTGAATTGAATGTAAAGTTGGATAATAATCTTCCTTTGTTTCTCTCAGCGTCTTTGTTTATGTCAAAACCAAAGTGTGTGTGCGAGTGTTTTTTTTTTACAATTTGACTAAAACAGAATGGCCCTAAAATTATTAGTAATCCATTGCATATTTATGTACGCGTCTATACATTTATGGTCTGGGCAAATTTTATAAATTTTTAAGATAGAATATCAGATACAAACATTGTATTTTTAGAATTCAAGACTTTTGGGAGACGTTTAACGGGATACAACAGACAAGAAAATATTGTTTATAACTATAATAAACATAATACAAATTATTAAAGTACTACAAATATTGTAGCTTGTACTACTCAAATAATGATTTATAATTCACAAGAAAAGCAAACAATTAATGTGTACATATTAATGCTTAAATTTTAATAATTGAACTGCTCAGACGTAGAATCCTCAATAAGTTTTGAAAACTCTACAAATTATGATGCATTCAACCAAAAAGATATCTTGTTGAGACATTAATAATTAAAAAAAATCTTTGACATTTGTAGCATGTAGGAATGCTATAAATGTGATGATCAGCTGTAATATCTTGGACATTCAAAGAAGCAGCATTTTGCGATTTTTATAATTTATACCTAAAACAATGGGAAGCTGGTGCATTTTGGAAGTAATCATAACGCATTTCACCTAAAAATGTAAAAAAACAATTATGAATCTCAGCATTATTTATTTATCGAAGTAAGAAATAAACAACACGAGTTTTTCTTAACTTTAATACTACGGTGTATTGTTTTGGATTGTGGATTTTATATAACCTGTTTTACTCAATATATTTTGTCTTTTATGTTAAAAAATAATATATATCTAGAAATAATATGTAGAGATGTCAACTAAAGCCGAGCATGCAAACATTCTTTTTTAGACTTAAAACGTCTTAATATCTAAAGTAATGCTACAAATAGTTGTTTTGAAAATAGAAATTTAAGATAAAATTGGATATAAAAAAGAAATATTTGTCATTTATTCGCCAAAAAAACATATTAAAAAAGCAATATGGGAAATAAAATTACAACCATTCTATGTTTATCTAAAATAGTTTAAAAGAGCTAACTTTCTTAAATAGATCCCCTGAATTTATTCGGTATTTATAGCAATAATTAAATGTTACTATAAAATTACTAATGAAGTAATCTGTGCATGCTTATATTGTTACTGTAAGTATGTGGAAATGGCTGATGACTCTTAAATGCTGCGGGAGATATTGATTATTCAATCAAACATAATTCAATCTTAGATTCTTAAGCTAAAATATACTTGGTAAATAGGATGTATTGAAAGGTTTATAATATTTTATGATAATACTTCTTGAGTTTTTATTTTACGTATCTGTGGTACAAATCTTTGTAAAGATGGCATTAAGAGCTTTCAAATAATATAGCTTACACTTCTGTAGAGTTACTGATTATTTTTGCTTATTTTTGTTTCTAAAAAGCATGGTCTTCACTAAAAATGAATAAAAAGAATTTATTTAATGGTCATTCATTCAATAAAACTACAACCGTTGGTAATTTTTTAAAATAAAGCATATTCATAAATGCGTTTTATATAGTTGAATTTAATCCGACTTACTTTTATTTTCAGAATTGTACGCTTTTACAACAAAATGTTTGCAAATCACAAGAAATATACACCCAAGAAGAAATTTTCCAATCAATAAATAATGTACACACCCATAAGTGTCTTATATATACAAGGTGACTAGTATTTAATGTGCTTTTACCTTTTAGTAACGATATAAAGTAAGAATATTGAAATATATAGTTGACAATTAAATCTTGGGTTTAATTTTTAGGTTTCTGTGAAAAAGTGTTCACGAAAAAAACAATATTAAATACAGTCGTGATTCGATTTAGTGGACACTTTTTTTCCACCCCCGAGTCCACTAAATCGAATATTACTGCTTATCTAATAAAATAATCATAAATAGAAACAAACAATATGATTGGCTGTTAATTTGAATATCTGTCATAAAAAAAGGTACAATTGCTGTTTCTTTTAGACCTACAACTTCACTTATGAAAAACTTACAAGCCCAAAAAAAATGCCAATGAAAGGCTTAATCTAAGCCGAGGATCTGGTGCTTTAAACTTTAGATCTATTGTCATCACTAAGAATAAAAGAGTGAGACTAACAAACGAGCAAAAAAGTAGCTATTTATCACTATAATGAAGCGCACGCAAACCTTTCCTACGAAGAAATTAGCAAATATATGCAAGAAACCTTTGGTGTAAAGCCCAGTAGAAGCGTTACCTACGCGGCATTAAGCATGTATGAAAAATTGAGCGCTCTTCCCTCGGATCAACTCCAAAAAGTGAGTGAAAAGAAAGCAAAATTTCCAAAGC
>JAEPRC010001016.1:0-13290 GCA_016758945.1 Mucor plumbeus
ATTTTTAACAATGAAATATGTGCAAAAATCTGAAATATTAGCACTGAAAACGTTATACCAACTACAAAAAATAGGATATTTCCAGATATTTGTTTTTAGGTTAAAGTCGAACATCTCAGGTTCATTGATATATAACTTTTTTTTTAGTGTTAATGAAAAAAATTTAAAATTATCATTTTATGCAAAATTTGAAACAACATCCAAAAACTTTCAAAATCTTATCAATTTTATAGAAAAGTTTGTGACAAAAGTTTGTTAAAATTTACACCATTCAATGCAGAATAAAAACTTGGAGATAAAAGCTTATAATACTTACCCAGATTTCTATAAAAGTTGTTTTGTATTTAAGGATTTTTAATCATTTTTTTTAGGTTTTTCTATTTTGTATCAAACGCAGCTATATCTATTTTATACTGTGATCTTAATAAAAAGCCTTTTTTTTTTTTTTTTTTTTTTTTTTTTTTGCAAATTGAGCAAGAATGAATATATTTGAACTAGCTCTACCATAAGAGCATTAAATAAATTTAATTCTATATCATAATGATTTGCGTTATTGACATTAATTGGTTATCGTGGGATATGTCGAATGAAATAAAGTTGAAGTAAGCGAATAAATAATTCATTGAACTAAATAAAATACATGTCTGTTTTGTTATTTGATAACAAATGCAAAAAAAAATAAATAATTACACACAGGACTAAAACGCTAACAATGTAGTTCCTCAAATAATATAATTTTGATATCCTAACATGTTCCTTTACCAAATTTTTCAAAATTTAATATATGATTGATTAAATTCTGTGAACTTTTCTAATTATGAAATATAGACTTGGTATATTAACTAATAAGTAAAAAAAAAGGGTGAGACTGATTTATCCTTAATAATAGTATTGTAAATTACATATCATCTAAACAAAAAACCAATTGACATATGTATTCAGGTGGGCAGCCAAGGTATTTAATATATAAATATATAAATAGGCTGATTTTTTTGTTTCACCGTTCGAAAAGGTAAGTGCATTCGTGTGCGCAATGCATTGTCTAATATTCTAACACACATCATTTTGTATAAAGCTTCATTGATCCTGTTTATTGGCTTATCTAGACATATATCATGGCCTGATCTGAACAAATTATCATTACTCAGCGTACATGAAGATCTTCGCTGCGATTGACTGATGTGAGATAAAAATGGCGTCAATTCATAGAAATATCAGTTTGAGACATTTTCTTTTTTTTTTGGAACTAATGCATTGCTGACCCATTCCCCAACAACTATGGATTATTTATTTATTATTCAAAACTCTTAAAAATTGGGGCACAATCCATCCTACATATATACAATTTGTTCCAAGGAACAATCTCCAAACTTGGATTTACAACTCTAAAACTGCTTGAGCCCTTTGCTCCATTTGAAGGGTGAGAAAATAAGCATGTGCATTCAATTCATGTCTTCGGGATCATCAAGTGACCACTTTCCAACGTTAAGCAAATGGAATGCGAGCATTTGACCTTTGTCAGTTGTGATTCAACATGCCATTCTGCCAATCATAATGATTCATGTCATTTCTATCATGCTGAAGCTCGTGATAATAAGGGTCTATATAATAAGTCTTGGAAAATGTTAAATTGTCGACCTTCTTTATTAATATCTCATTATAAAAAATGTCACCCATTATTGATTTTGTTCGTCGTCAATTATCATCTACAAAGTTGCAAGAAGAAGGAGAGCAGCATGCAACAACAGATTTGATATCTAGATCAGGTTATCTAAATGAAGGCAAGTGGTTTATGCCTGCTTTTTTTTTTTTTTTTTTTTTTTTTTTTTTAGTGTATAAAAAGTTAATTGTATCTAAATTATAGGTACCGCTATGGACTATGCCAAGCGTCAAAAACTTGGTTTAAATGGTCTCTTACCTGCTCATGTAGAGACATTAGAAATTCAAAAGGCTCGCGCAATGCGAGTACTTCGTTCTAAACACAATTTATTGGAGAAATATATATTAATGGCTCAACTTCGTACTACCAATGTTCGATTATTTTATAAGATTGTTATTGATGAATTAGAGGTATTTTTTTTTTTTTTTTTTTTGGTTTGACAAAGCGGTTAGAAAAACTTAATGACTAACTTTCACATTTTACATTAGGAATTGGCTCCTGTTATCTATACCCCGACAGTAGGTACCGCATGTTTGGAATACTCAACTATCTATCCTTTCTTGGCTGCTCCTGGTGTATCGGATGGTCTTTATCTTACTAAAGCCGAATTGCCGGATTTGTGTCAAACTATTCGTAATTATCGCCCTACAGAAACAGACGGTTTTGATCCAGAAATCGCTGTTATTTCCGATGGATCTAGAATTTTAGGCCTTGGTGATTTAGGAACTAATGGTATTGGTATTCCTATTGGTAAACTTCAACTCTATGTTGCTGGTGCTGGTATAGATCCTCGTCGTACATTACCTATTATTTTAGATTTGGGTACAAATAACGAAAAACTACTTAATGATGAGTTTTATATTGGTCTTCGTCAAAAGCGACCCAATGATGAAGAGGTAAATATATAAATAGACGTAAAATTGAGTATTGCAGATGTTTTAACATCATTATTAGTTTTACCAAACAGTTGATACAGTTTTAACGGCATTGCATACTGTTTATCCAAAATTACTCATTCAATTTGAAGATTGGTCTTCTGAACATGCATTTGGCCTTTTAGAAAAATATCAAAATCAAATGCTTTGTTTCAATGACGATATTCAAGGCACAGGGGCTGTCATTTTATCTGGTGTTATTAATGCTATTCGTAAAGTAGAAAAGGAGAATCAGGTTTCTCCCCGTGATCACCGTATTGTATTTTATGGTGCTGGTTCTGCTGCTATTGGCGTTGCTCGTCAAATTCAAACCTATTTCCAAATTGAGCACAACATGACAGAAGAAGAAGCTAAACATGTATTCTGGGTCGTTGATTCCAAGGTTAGTTTGGACTTTTTATTTTTTTAACTCGAGATAATTTGTTCATAATTATTTGCATATTTAATAGGGTCTTATTACTACAACACGAGGTGATAAATTAGCTCAACACAAGGTGTATTACGCACGAGATGATAATGAAGGTCAACAGTTTAAAGAATTAATTGATATTGTCAACTATGTTAAACCTACAGTGTAAATAACTTTATATACGTCTATACATTTTTAATCATATATTGACATTTTATTAAATTATAGTTTAATTGGTTTATCGTCCACTACTGGTGCTTTTAATACTCAAGTCCTTGAACGTCTTGCATCGCTTAATGATCAACCTATCGTATTCCCACTTTCGAATCCAGCTACACAGGCTGAATGTACATTTGAACAAGCCATGGAATCAACCAACAACAAAGTTATTTTTGCATCTGGTACTGCATTCCCTGCATATACTATTAAATCAACTGGTGAAATCAAGTATCCCGGACAAGGCAATAATATGTATATCTTCCCTGGTTTAGGTCTTGGAGCAGTCTTGGCTAAGCCCAAGCATATTTCTGACCGTATGATTTATGAAGCATCTAAAGCACTCGCTGACTCACTTACAGAGGAGGAGATTGGTAAAGGATGGCTATATCCTTCATTAAAACGTATTCGAAATGTATCTGCTATTGTTGCAGCAGCTGTTTGTCAAGAAACTTTAAATGAAAATTTAGCTACATCTCAAGACATGATGATTCATTGTAAATCACATGAAGAGATTTTAGATTATGTTACGGCACATATGTGGTCTCCTAACTATGGAAATAGTAATCAAGCCGGTAAATTGTAGTTACAAATAAATTTTTTTTTTGTGTATACCCCTCAAATTACCTTTTTATATTATTTGTCCGTTTTTATTTACTTTTTGGCTTAAAGTTACACATATTTGCATGTTATACAGCAGTGCGGTGCATTATCGTTAATGTTGCAATAGCCTTGTACACTTTTATGTGAATTAGGTAGAATTATTCTGTAACTAACTCTTAACCTGGCATGAAAATGATCAAATCGTACATTGATAGTGCTTGGTAGCTTTTCAAGTATCGCAGAGCCCCAAAAGCCTTAAAGCGAAAGAAATTATATATCATATTACTTTGACAGCACAAATAGAATTTTGATCAATCGATTTAACCTCAATTTAATAATTCTGCCATATTTCTCAAGTTGTGTGAGTTATTTGTAGCTTTCCCTAAACAAGATTTAATACTGTAGTAGTTTTAGTGTCTTTTTTCTGGAAAATGATTTCTAAAATCGGAGCGTGCACCCATCTAAACTTTTCAAAAGAAAATTTTTATTACCACTAGAAGCACAAGAAGCAGGGAAGTTCATAAGTACTAAAAGTATATGATTACCTTGTATATTCAAGTAGGAATACTCTTTTGAAGTTATATCTTTTGTGCAAAAAAAATTAAAAAGAACCAGCGCATCGGATTTCAAAATGTGCAACTTTTTCAGTTTATGTGGTCTTTTTGCATTTTGAATAACCTTTAAAGAATTTACATTTTATAAAAATTTAATTAACTCTATAGCACAAACAACATGTTCTATTAGTTTGACATTTCAAGATTAACATGGTGTTTTTTAAAATTGCTTTTTTTTATATGGAAAACTTTTATATTATGAAATAATAAATCTATCGCCAGAATCTAAAACAATTTCGTTATAATTACATTCACTTGAAAAGGGTAAACAGTATTATAAATCATGTATACTATTTTGTATGGTTTTATATGCGATTTATTGATTAATTAATTATTAATAAGTTGTGAGCTTTATACAAGCCTTCCGCGGGATTTTGATTGATTTCCTCTTGTCCTGAACGTTGTTGTTTACGTTATTATTGAAAGAAAGGTGTTCTTCATTATGACAAGAAAAAAAAAAAAAGAGTCGCATTTTAGATGGACACAAAAATGATGTTTTCCCATCGCTTTATTATACACGAATAAAAAAGAAACCTAAAACCGGTTAAGCGGGAAAAGTTGGATATGATAGTTTTTTTGCAAGAGTGAAACATTCATATTGATTTACCATTTATAGATACCATCTTACTACCTGCATAAACTGAAATCTTGAGTGGCTGTGTTTTATTGCAAACAACAGTCGGGGGGGGGGGTTTTACGTATTTTTTTTCTCTTTTTTTTTTTGTTATATGATGTGTGAAATAAAATAACGAAAATTTGCACTTTTCTCTTTTTTCTTACAGTTCAAATCTTTCTTGCAACTCTTACTCAATAATATTATTACTTAATAATTTCAGAAAAATGCTCATTTTAAGGCACAATACTTTATCATCTGAAGACTTGTTCAAGATTGAATGTGTAAAGTATAATATATTTTTAATTACTGCTATATTTGTTTTGATTTCCATGGCAACTCAAATTCTGAATTCTCTTTTTATATTTAGTTGATGATCAAAGTAGCAGATCCAAAATATGAAATCAAAGATCTTCAACATTTTACTGTGCTTGATAAAAGTCGAGCAGAACTCTATGGATATATTCTTGGATTTTTAGAACGTCTTGGTTTATGCGAATCTATTGGTGTTACACCATCCGAATTTCTTGATTTTTTAGTAGATGTGGATCATGGTTATTTACCAAACGCGTATCACTCCTTTTATCATGCCGTAGATGTTGCAATTGTATTATACCATATGGTATGTCAATATGATGTAGCAAGCTATATATCTCGAATTGATATAGCTGCACTAATGATTGCTGGCTTATGTCATGATATTGGTCATGTAAGTTGAATATGTAAACCAATTAAATTAATTACCATGGTTACTAATTAGTACATTTTTACAAAATCAGCCTGGAAAGAATAATAATTTCCAAGTAAATTTAAAAACTGATTTAGCTATTCGATATAGTAATAAATCAGTTTTAGAAAGTTATTCTTGTACAATTACCATGGATTTATTAACAAAGCACAAATTACTGAGAAAACTGGAAAAAGCAAGTGGTTTATTAGGCTTACCAACATCAGAATCTGAAATGAGAACTGGAATTATAAAAATGATTCTAGCGACGGATATGATATTTCATTATGAATTACAAGAAAACCTTGCAAATTTGTTAGAAATTATAACTGACGAAAATGTGGGACAAGATCAAGTGATGCAAATGAGATCTTCTTTACATAAACCGGTTTTACCATCTACAAAAGAAGAAGAAGAAGACGAGAAAGAATGTAATCATTATCATCACAATCACTATGAGCACCAACAGGAACAAACACAGATATCTGTAGAAGACCCCGAAATCCAAGTGAAAGACATTTTTTCAAGTCAAGGTGCTAAAAGTGCAATATCTTATTTTAGAAGAAAATCATATTTTGAAGAAGATACTGTGCCATTATGCTTAAAGACATTGCGGGTATTACCAGCAAGTCCAGAAGAAGATGAAGAAGATGATGATGACGAATTAGACGAAAATAACAATGCTACGACAATATCTACCACGTCAGAAAAGCATCATTCATCTGGGGTGGATCTTGTGACAAAAACCACTGCTGATGGTAAAATTACATATACACCACCTAATTATATAATGGAACCACAGCAAAGATTGATACTTTGTCAAATTATACTACATGCTGCTGATATTAGTAATGCACTTCGACCATGGCCAATTTGTCTAAGCTGGTCAAATTTAGTTTGTGAAGAATTTTTCCTTCAAGGAGACGCTGAATTAGAAAATGGACTCAAAGTATCACCCAATATGGACAGAAATCAAGTTAGTCAAACAACCATTGGTTTACAATTTGGCGATTTTGTTGTAAGCCCTTATTTTGAAATATTTGCAGCATTGTTTCCAAAAGCAGATGAGTTATTGAAAGAATTGTCATCAAATCGATCACAATGGATCAAAATGGAAGAAGAATTACAAGACAATAAAGATCAACAAGAAGAAGAAAATCAAAGATTGCCATCAAGTATGTTACCAGATCGACCTATTATTAATCCATCAGGTAGAAGAGTAAGTGTTGCTGCTGGTATGGTGATTATACCTGATGAATTAGAGGAACGCACAATTGGATCAGGAAAATATAAGCGTAAATATTGGGGTGTTCGAAGTGTTAGTCATAGTGATATATCAGATTTCAAAGAACAATTAGCACATCGTGATAGAACACAAGTTATACGCAGAAGAAAGAGTGAAGAACCCAATTTTGTTAATTCACGTAGGTTAAAATTAACGCCCATGTCACCCAGATCTCCAACTACAAATAGGTCGACTACACTACCGGTTGGACAGAAATAAAGGCGCATTTCCCATTCTTTAATCTTTTCTCTTAAATATCTTATACGTAAATGTAAAATAATGGGCTTGGCCCTCATTGTTTTTTAGCGGTTTTTTAATGATATACTTTATTGTGCACCATTGTATCAGATCTCCTTAAAAAAATATTTATATAGTAGTACATAAATTTTCGTTTTTTTTTTCACTTTTCTTTTTTCTTCTATCTCTCAACTCTCTTTTTATTTTAATTCACCAAAAAATGTCATTTTTCTTTATTATACGAGCATCGACTTACATATATTTCATATCATTGATAATTACACCAATGGAAATAATTGATATGACAGCAATATTTTTATCATTGATGGTACTAACTGATCGAAACGATCTTTTATCACATGCCGTCCAATGTGGTTGTCTTTTGGCTTCTTTTATTATACTTTACACAATTACTGGTATAAATGCTTTGAAGAGGATAACAGCACCCAAGCCAGAAGCACCATCGTCGTCGTCTTCTTCATTATCAACTAAAACTGCAACTGCAACAACCAAAAAACAAATATTAAATAAAAACCATGCACCCGTAATTACGCCTATGCGTTCTACTGCAGATTTCACTACACCGCACAACAACAATAATAAACAGGCAGAACCAATAGTGGCTAGCGGCAGCAGCAGCAGTAGCAACAGCAGTAAAAATATTAATGCTGCTACTACTCCCTATGTTGATACTCCTCTTGACGATTTATCTCCTTCTAATAAAGATAAGAAAGAGCAATCATCTCAATTAACAAATACTAATGCTATCATCAAGAAAAAAGACCCCACAGATACTCAGGTGATACCAACGAAAGTGGATGAAGAATATGTAGATGTTGTAGTAAAAGAAGTAGTAGCACAACCTACTGTTCTGGTTAAAACACCGGAGTCGTCTATTCCGCAAGAACAAAACAATGAAAATGATTCTTCAGCATCTACTGAAATTGCTGATGATGATAGGTCTTCAAACAAGAACCAATATTACGAGGAAATCAATAAGAAGGGTAATAATATTATGGCGTTTTCTGATAATTTACAACGTATTTTCAATGAACCACCTACACCATCACTTGATCACAATATTCGACCATTTTCTTCAATCCACACAAGCACTGTATTAATAGATGAAGCTATTACAACTACACCTGCACTTACTCCACCAAATCAATCTTCTGCTACTGGATCAACATTATCTCGTAAAAGTAGTACTACAAGTCAGCATTCTACTTTATTCAAAAGTAGACTTCAAATGGCAATGCAAAAAGTGGCTCGATCTAGTTCTATTAATAACGATAAAAATAACAACAACAACAACAACAACAAACAACAGCAACATGATGTTACTGATACAACTACAACATTATCATCATCATCAGAAGCAGCAGCAGCAGCAGCAGCAGCAGTAGCAGTAGCATCAGCATCTAAAAAGAAGCGATTTTCTTCTATTCGATTAACTAGAAAAAAGAGTTTAAATAATCTTAATATTGCTGACAATAGTCAACAAGAAAGTAGTACAGCTGCACCAACACCTACCATAAGACCCAAAAAATCAATTTCTACTAAATTCCTTAAAAATACAGGTAAAAGATTCAGTAAAATCTTTTCCTAAACTCACTCTGTAATCAGCCTTAATTTTAACTGCACATATAATAAATATAAATATTCCCTTACAATCTGAATTTCGATTCATTAAACAAATAAATGAACAATTAACAAAAAATTATGTAATTTCAAAGCGCTGTATATCCGAGATCTAAAAATCTCTCCTTGGTGTATATAATTTTGATATATAAATAACCTTTTTCATATTTCTCTGTTATGGTATACTAAAAATAATAAATTACCCATGCATCTTTATCTTTTAATAACAGCTGCATTTGCTGCTGTTGTAGTGGTAGAGTCAACCTTACAAGAAACAGATGATACAATAACGTACTTGCTACATTTCCCCACTTTGACAATCGTTAAATTAAATTGCTATTTATATAGATTTAGTCTTGAAAGACAAAATGGTGTGGTTGTATCAACTCCAGATAAAGCTCGCCATTCCTTGGCAAAGTTTAATTTAAAAGCGTTAGATGATAGTATGCTTAATAAAATTGCAATAACTAATTCGGATAATGATTCTGCAGCAATAGTTGATTTAAACAGTGCAATGATAGACGTAGAAGTAAATTAATTATAACATTGAAATTTACCTTACAACTTATTGCAGCAATAATTTATTATTAGTACATTGGTCGTATTTATATTGGTAATCCACCACAAGAATTTTATTTGAATTTTGATACAGGCAGTGCCGATATTTGGGTACCAGGTTCAGATTGCTATCGCTGTGGAGGTAAAAGACGTTATGAAGCTTCTCAATCAAAAACATTTCATTCCAATGTCATTGACGAAAGTAACACATGGCAAGTACGTTATGGCGATGGCTCAAGTGTCTCTGGCATCACTGGACATGATAAAATAACTATTGGCAATGACATTTTGTTAGAGTCTTATCCATTTGGAATAGCCAAGGAGCAAGCTCGTGGGTTTGCAAGAGATCCATTTTTAGATGGTCTTTTTGGCTTAGCATTTCCTACCATCTCAGCAATCAATAACATGACCAGTACAGGATTTGTACAGGATTTGTATACGCAGGGTAAAATTAAGGAGCCTATTGTTAGTTTCTGGTTTGGCCGATCTACTGTCGATAATGGGCAAGGCGAAGTGGTAAATGATTGAAAATATTTTAATATCAATATACACTATAATTTAAAATTACAAAGATATTTGGAGGAACTAATGCAAATCATTTTACTGGCAATCTTGCATACATACCAGTTGAACAAAAATCATTTTGGAAAGTTCCTGTTCGTAGTATCTCTGTTAATGGCAATCAGATTTATGATAAAATAGGTAGTGCAATTTTGGACACTGGTACTACATTGTTGGTTATGCCTAGGGCAATATCCAAAAAAATACATGAAGTCATTCCTGGTGCCACTTTTAATGCATTATATGGTTGGCGTATGCCTTGTGATTTAGCCATCAAAGACCATAAACATATTGTCACTATAACATTGGGTGAGCATGATTTCTCTTTACGTGCTGCGGATCTAGTAAGAGAAAACGTAGAAGCAGGTGATGGAATGTGTTATTCTGGAATAGCAGAGTCTCAATCACCTATTTTTATCTTGGGTAATACATTTTTGAAGTCTTATTATTCTGTTTATGATTACGGAAATATGCGAGTTGGTCTAGCGCCATCAAAGTAATTGGATTTAATTATATGCGTAGATAATTAATCGTTCTTAATTTATTGATAGAAATAAAGTTGGATACTAAAGCAAATTTAGCAGCTAATAAAATACATATAAATTTATACTTTTAAATTGTCTTGATGGAGCTTTATAGAAATATGGCGACGTTATACATTTATGTATTGAGCACCAATATCGCTTCGGGTCGAAAACCTTTACTTGTGAACTTGGTTAAAGAACAATAATGATGCTAGTTCTATTTGCCAAATATCTCACAACGATTAATCTCCTGCAAACGTGAAATAGACAAGGTATTTTAAAAGAGCACTCGTATTCCAAATTTTTTAAACGCGTATTTCTCAATGAATCAACAAAAATTCATACTGGGCTTTATCAGTTTACATTTTGATTTGATACTTTGAATAATGAAATCTTGAAAAACGGTGCACTCTTTAAGTTAAACCGGATTTGATATTATAATAGATACCAACTTGAGATACCACTTGAATTGGTGTTGTCATATGCTGATATTGTTTTAATCTTTATAAATTCAAGTAGAGAATTTATGGAGATGCAAGAAAGACCCCGGGTTTATAACAAAACGTCTAATGCAAAAATTAACTGTAGTAAATCGGTTGCCTTTCCGTTGCATGGTGATAAAAGACTTGGACAGAATGAAGTTAAAGTCAAAAATTATGTTACCAGTGAACTAAAAATGAAATGATATGACAACAAGCCTTCTGGGTACATTAAGTACCTTAACTATCTTATTTGACTTTCTAACCAACAACGGGGTGTTTACATTTCTAAATTGATTGGATCTACCACAGCATTAACTAATATATATATATATAACGGTAGACAAGTTTCACTATATGTAAAGCCAGCATTTCTCATGCAATCATTTTATCCAAATTGTGGTATGCTATTAGAATTGTACCCTTACCAAAGGACACATCGAAGAAATTGAACTCTATTATATATCAATTTGTGTCACCTGGTTTGTTCTCTGTCATGAAGAGTAATTCTTTCTTGTCTAAAAATCAAGGTTGCCTAGGTCTAATAAATATCGGCTCTCAACAACAAACTCTACAATTTAGATATACAAGAATTTTGCTCATGGATAATTACGGGTCAATACCTGCTTTTAGATACAACTTATTGGTTAACTTGATTATAACGTCAAATGATTCTTTGTGCCATATGTTACCTTTATTATTCAAAACTGCTAGATTCAAGAGTCTGTTGAAAGGTTTCCATCCATTTTACTTGATGTTCAAAGCCTTAGCTAATTGTAAAAAACTATACTCGCTTGATATTGGTCGATCCACTAAACCAAGTGTAGCTACGATAATGTCTCTTCCCATTGCGGAGATATTCCAAGTAATAGACGAGGATGATTCAATGAATTATTTCTATAATAATTCTATTAAACAAAGCAAGGTTCAGAAGTTTGTTTAAATTAACAAATAAACTGAGAAATTTGAATTCTAAGAAAGAAAAGATCGTAAAAATCCAAATATATTGAAAAAAAAATTAAGAAAGCTGTAGACAGCGATCAAATAAATTTCAACCAATTTATTGATGAGATAACGTGAATAACAATACTGATATTATCCTTTCGTAAAAAAATGAAGTATCAAAATTACCATGTATTACAACTCAAAAATCAAGGCAATAGATCTATTTTGATGGATATGACGCACATGGAAGTCGGCCATCACTTCAATAACAGCATCTCCAAAATTAACTGGAAATTATTTTGTTAACAAAATATGCACTTTTTACCAAGAAATCTATGGTATCGAATGATACACAAACAGAGCTCTAACAGATTGGTTTTTTTTACAAGAAAAATAAAAAATCTGGATAATGATAGATGCTTATTATGTAATGAATTCGAGGATGCTAAACATTTGCTGATCAGTTGTCAACACAAATTGGATATTTGGGATATTACTTTTGAAATTTTTTTGGACACCCAACTACAGCCAACTCAAATCAAATTTACCAATCAATTGCCAATATGAATCTTACTCAATATTTATATATAGCCTAGATGTTAGGGTCACTATTTATGAACTTTTATAAGGATGATTTAGAAATATCACTACCTACAATTGTACGAAAACATACCTTTCGATGCCAACCAAGTTTGTATGGATATTAACATTGAAGTGTTGAGATTGTCAAATCTTAAGAATATATATGCTTAGTTTTGATAGTTTTATATGGCAAATTGCTTTTTTAACATACACTTGTCCATTATTTTGATATGTTTGTCTTACTTGTAATTGTATTATTTAATAAAACGAATGTCCATCAACAGAAAAAAAAATCCCATTTGAATTTCAAAAAATTTAACTTTTATAATTTTCAATCTTCAATACTGGAGTGTCTTGATTTTTTTTTATTAAATAACCTCACATTAAACACTTTTAAGGATATAACTTAAACACTGTTAAATATGTATAAATTAGTCCAACTATGCCACCTATTCTTAGATTTACTCTACAGCCTAACGAAGACTCAAGAGTAGGCAAAATTTACTGCTTTTTCTTGGAAAACTGGGCCACACTTTTCATATTGTTTTTCATTAACACTAAAAAAAGTTACACATTAATGAACCTGAGATGTTCGACTTTAATCTAAAAACAAATATCTGGAAATATCCTATTTTTGTAGTTGGTATAACGTTTTCAGTGCTAATATTTCAGATTTTTGCACATATTTCATTGTTAAAAAC
>JAEPRC010001017.1:0-13287 GCA_016758945.1 Mucor plumbeus
ATTCTAATTACACTATTATTCACATTTAATCCACTCATCTAATTAGTATATAAACCCTCTCTATAAGCTCATAATAAACGGTACTTTTTACGTTGAATTTATTTTAAACAAGTCTCGATAAATCAGTGTCATAGGTCATAGTTACACTACCAATGAATAAGATTTCAAGCACACATTAGAATTCACACCCTAAAATTAAGGTTACCTAAATAGATATAGCCAATAGCTCCCAAAAGGCCCACATTGTCGTACTTGACATATAACCCTTTATGGTCGATGATCCGGATGATTTATTCTTTCAATATGATATCAGTAACAACAACTCAAAATTAGAAGATTACTCCATTCAAGTCTGATGGTATACAAGTTCTCTAAATCACTATAAATACCTTCATACTTTTTCAATTATATTTAATCTTCAGAAATTTTTTTTAATAAAACTTTAGCTGATTATAATTGTATTTCTACCGCTTTTATTTTTATATTTTTTTATTTTAGTAAACAACTTCTTCGTTATTTACTGCAGTTGCGTATGCTGAAGTATTTTTTACAACATTGCCCTTAAGACTACACCAAAAGATCCCTTTGAAAAGCAGATTTACTGCTTATCGATCTCAAATTACGGGGTCTAAATTATTAAACTCCGTTTTATGCAAACTGTATCCTAAAATAACGAGATAATCGCCACAAAACTGACGTTTCAGTTGATAACTCTTGCAATTTTAAAGTAATCTCGACGAGTTATATTTCAAAACAGATAAAGGAGAAAAATAAACCTAGCAAAAATTCCGATTAAGCTCGTACATTATTTGTAAAGCTATTTCCATTAAAAGAATACAAAAACCCAACTTCAATGGGCTATAACTCAAGATAGCAACCGTTTAAGCACACACATTATAAGCCAAAAATGGTTCTTTTATTTAGTTTTAATATATTTTGTCATAAAATCTATTTCGAAAAATCATGAATTTTCCCCTTGTATACCCTCGTCCAAAATTTGACTTTTTCGAAAAAAGCTAATAACTCTATGAAAAATAACACTAGAGTGACAAATAATGTCTCAAATAATAGATATTTTTTTACTTTATCTGTCTATAACACTAACTTTAATATTTAGTTACAAAAGTATTTGTAGAATTACTAAAAACTAATTTCTATGTTTTTGCTTTTTTTCCACAAATTTTGGTGACAAATTTTTTCAACAAATTTATCATTAGATGTAAAATTAAATTTCATGTTGAGTTTATTTAATACAAATATTCAGGTTACTATACACTTTTGATGCCAATTTTGCATTTTAAAAATTTAGGATCGTTTTTATCTTTTTTTTTTTCATTGACAGAAAAAAGTTTTAATTTAAACTACCGCCACACCTGAGATGTATGAGAATTAACAGAAAATTTGTCCAAATTGTTATTTTTTGAAATGTAATAGTATGTAGGAAATGTCTAAAGTAAAAAATATAGTAGATACAGATGGAAAAACTCATTATAAATTGAAACAAGGTAATAAAATAGTTTTTTCAATTCAAATAGTTTAATTGAATTTGCAAACGTTTCTTGTACATTTTTGGAAGACACATTTCAGTGGAGGGATTTACTCTAATGTTAAAATCTAATTATGTATTTTATAACTACAATACCCCGTCTATATCACGTCGTCCTTAAGCCAAGCAACTATTCAGCTGCTTCCAAGTCTAGCTCACAACCAAGGTGTTTGAATCCAGGCTTTATCACAAATTACTCATTCTTTAAGTCAGCATAAATAATAGACTTGGCGTATATTTACAGTACAAAAAGAAGTTATGGAGTCTATCAACATTATATTTATTCAAAATAAAACTCAAAACTCGTTTAATGTAAAACCATTTATTTTATATTTTTATACAGTACTACTTTTCTTCTGAAATAACTCCAAATCTAGAATTTAAGTGTTGAGGATTTTCAATTTCATCCACAAAAGCAACTGCAAAGTCGGCATAACTGACATATGATTTTCCTTGACTGTTAAAGATTAATCTGTCCTTTGTAGTTTGATATTTCCCTGTTCTTTCACCATTAGGGTTAAAATAGGAAGCAGGGCTCACAAAAGTCCAATTAACATTCTTCGAGGCTCTGAGATCTATCAAATTCTGGCCTTGAGCTGTAGCCAAAGCAAGGTATTGCTCGGGAAACTTTTCAGTATCCACTAAACGAGTCTTGAGTTCATCATCGACGTAAAGGCTAGCAGCACCACCCACAACAATCAAACGTGTGTCTGATAATCCTTTTAAAAGATCAATAAGAAATCTACCTACTGTAACATGATTTTGTTCTTGTCCTGGCGGTGAGCCAAATGCATTTGCAATAATATCAAATTGCTTTACATCGTCCTGTGTAAGATCTTGAACTTCTTTCTCAATAATATTTACATCTTGACTGATTTTGTTCTTGTTACGAACAATAGCGGTGACTTGAAGTCCTCGTGAAAGAGATTCTTTAAGGATTGCTTGGCCTGCCTTGCCGCTAGCACCGATAATAGCAACCTTGATAGTCATTTTCGTTATATAATTTATTTATTTTTTTTTTTAAAAAAAAAAAAGAATTGATGGAAAAGGAAGCTATAATGGATATATTTTGTATTTTATAAGGATCAATAGGATTGTTCTTGTGTAATAATATAGTTGGACTCAATTCGAAGCATAAGAGTATTTAATTGGCTAAACCATCATTCGAAGAGAGGCTGTGCACTTGCGCCACCTTTTTCAAGGATTTATAGTAATACTGCATTAAAAGTGAATATGAATTTATTACTCATGATTATAAATTTATTTGTCATCATTAGAATGAAATCGTAGGTTTATGCTTTAAAATAAATGAAGGGCTTTATTTACATGAAATTCATGTCGAAATAAAAATAATGAAGAAAAAATGCAGGGTTAATATAAATATATATATATGTATATGAGAGGGAATACTGTTCGATACAGTAAAGTGATTATGCAGTGATACCTACTGTAGCATTTGAATTAAATGAAAGTAATTGATCATGAGTAATTAAATTTTGAAGCACAAGCAAATGAGAATTATCAGTCAATTTAGCATTATTGTATTTACGTAAAAGAACATCAACTTCTTCTAAATTAAGCGCTTTCACATCTGCAAGTTGCTTGATCTTGTTGGTAATATTCTTGGCATCTTCATCAGTCAAGTCGTTCAATTGCAACTGTTCAATTCTATTTTTGACAGCGTTCCACCCAGTTAAACGATGCCCTATGCTAACATAGCGAGACATACCAAAATCTTCAGGTCTCAAGATTTCATAGGTTGAAGGATTATTTAAAATGGCCTTTGCATGAATACCAGCTTTGTGGGTGAAAGCACAATAACCAGTAATATAGTTATTAAAAGGAACAGTGATTTCAACAGATTCAGCAACAATGTTTTCAACTTGACGAATAGCCTTGACATCGTATTTGTTGAGAACATATTCGCGATCAGAAACATACATGCGAGCCAAGAAACCACCTAAAGCGGGAATACCATTACGCTCTCCAATACCTAATACAGAGGTATCGATATGAGTTGCGCCTGCTTCAAGTGCAGTGTAAGCATTAGCAATAGCGCAGCCAGTATCATCATGGAAATGACATTCAATATCGCAATTTACGACGCTACGAAGTGTTTTAACAAGTTCATATACTTGGCGAGGGTTAGCACAACCAACAGTATCAGCAATCCCAACACGATCAACACCAATGCGATCAACAGTTTGATAAATAGAAAGTAAATCAACTAAATCAGAGCGGAAAGAGTCTTCAGTAGAGAAACGAACTTCAAGACCTTGACTCTTGATGTAGGTTATCACTTCAATGGCTGTCTTGGTAATGTATTCCATATCTTTACCGTGAGAAAACTCACGTAGATAGGAGGAAGTGCCAATAACTACATCAACACCATCTACACCAGTTTGAACAGCTAAACGAGCATCGTCCATATGGCAACGAATATGGGTGAGGATTTTAGCCTTCAAACCTAGCCCAACAATGGCCTTACAGTCATTGAAGGATTGTTCGGAAGCAGCAGGAGATGTTAATTCGAGGTAATCGACACCAACAGCATCCAATGCTTTAGCAATTTCTATATACGCGAATTTAATTAGCACATGAATTTGCATTATATTTTTGATATTGTTGTCATACCAATCTTCTTTTCTGTAGTAAAAAATGCATTGGCAAATTGTTCACCCTCTATAAAATTTATGCAACACTTGAATATGAGTAAATGAGATAAAAGATCTTTTGACATTTAACAAGTACCTCTTAATGTTGACTCGATAATCTTGAAATTTCCAACATTTGACATTGGATCACGGCTATTAGCATAGGGTGAGACAATTGGTTGACGAAGTGTATTAACGACATTGTCATTGGAATTAATTTCGTTGTTGAAATTATCTCTTGGAGGTGCCATTTTGTATTTTGTATGAATATTTAAAAAGATAAAAAAAAAGAAAAGACCAGAATGAGTTTGGTATTTATTACTGCAACTTATATATGTTGACTAAAAAAAAAAAGATCCTTCATTTGATCCATCTTTGTATCTCTACCTTTCCTAGGCATAGCCATCTCAACTTGCTTGCCTTTCTTGGGAGCCATTACAAGATCAATAGTCACATTAACCTTTCGTAAAAAAAATAACCAGCTTCATCTCTATTGATTTACCAAATTTAGAGTTCATCATTCAACCATCTTAATCGAGAATCAAAGATTAGATGCTTTGCGATGTAACCGTTGGACAATACTAAAATATTCTGGAAAATCCCTGCGTTCTGTAAGACCTGGCCGTACGAAATATGCATTGATTGTGTGCGCAGATAAATACCATTTACTGATTGCTTCTAGCAAAGTGATCAAGAAATTACTTACATTTCTACATATGTTTATATATATATACATATATTAGAAGGTGTCAATATGCGATGGCTAATTTAATATGCTGGAGGGTTGTATGGCATCTTTTAATAACTAAATAAACATCAAATTGTTGTTCGTTTATTTTTAATCTATAAAATAAATCCTTTGATGCCAAATCACAACCAAAAAATGCAGTTTTAAACTATAAAAAATAATGGTTATCGGAGATTCCTTGACCTCAGAACTTGATAAAATAATCATTCTCAATCATTAGCTACTTGCCAATATATATTTCCTAATTTTTTGTGGTAGATGAAAATTTAGCAATTTTTCGAAATTTCATGAGGTACCATAGGCAAAAATCAATCAAAATCGCTTTCCCGGAATTATCGGCCCGAAAATGAAAAATATAATTAAATAGATTTAGTTAATTTTCTACAAGGCCATCAATGAGAGACCGACACTATGCTTTTTCTTGTTATTTCTACTTTTGTTCTATAAAATAGTTTTATTAATTTTAATTGAAAAAGTAATTCAATGATTATTAATTTAAATCAAAACCTTAAATTATAGTTTTTTTCTGATATAAAGTAGCTTACATGTTATACGCAGAAAATATATTCCTAGATTCAGGATAGTGGTCATGTTTTCATTTTTTTTTTTTGTTCTTAGGGGAGCGACGAACCATTTTTGAGGTTCTTGAAAACTTCTGTTAGCTTTTGCAGATATTTAGGTAGAAATTTATAACTTATAAGTGAAAATAACTAGGGTAGCAATCCAAATTTTTATAGAAATGAGTAATCTTCCTTTCTTAAATTACATAAAAGGGAGTAATGCTCCCAGATTTATATAAATAAAAGAGATAATGTTTCAAAATGTCTTTTGAACGGATCGTGTTCTTGAGCCTTTTACAACTAGTATATAAGAGAAAAATAATATTACAAAGCAAAATTATGCTAATTACATCAATAATGCTTCTTGTTCTTTTGTATAGGTAGTAAAATAGTGTTCAGTACAAGCACTCCTAAAACATATAAATTATACGAAAGAAATAATGCTACAAAACTAATCTTAGTAACTAAAGCAACTACAAAACTATCTAAAGCAAGATTTATAATAAAAAAAAAATTCAAATAAACTCTAGAATTTCAATTGATTCATTCATGAATGTTCAAATATATTCTTTTCAAGTTTGCTGCCAGTAGGTAAATTTTGGGTTTTTTTCTGCTGGGTACCTTTTTAAATCGCCGAATGAATTATTATGATTTTTGGCATGAAAATATTATTTCAAGTATTTTTACAGATGTAAAAAATGGGTTATTTGGAAAAAAAATTATAACAGTTATTTCAGGCCTCTAATTTATGTATTTTTTTATTTTTTATTTTGCTAAATTTTTTGTCTAAACTGAGATAAAAGTCGGTCCAAAAGATCGTGTCGAAAATATGCAGGTCACATGAAGATCTTTGGACCTAATTTTGTATACAGACTTTTCATTGCTATGCTACAATAGCTTTGAATGTATTTAAGAGCTTACAACGTACATAAGATAATTTTTAGCAATATTTTAATGTCACAGCTCAATAAATATACCAGCATTTAGCATTATGATCCATTTACTCATTATGAATAATCATCGTTTGGTGGGTAAATACAGTCACTGGGATGCAAGTTTTTTTCCTTGACAAAATGTTTTGTTGGTTATGGACAAGTATTCTTTTTTTTCTCTCTTCATATATACAGAATGTCAGATTTAACCATCAACGTCGAATTCAGGTAAATTACAAAACTCGATACAAAAGAAATATATATATTTTTTCAATAACATGAGGTAATTAGTGGAGGCATGGAGCTTTTGTTCCAAAATGTCAGCAAACATAGCATCCAATTTCCTGCTATCAACAAGGATGGCAAGCCTTCTAACCTTCAAGATTTAATCCTTTATATTCGTGATACCATGATGACAGAGAAGAAGGATTTATTCGTTGAAAAGGACACAGTGTAAGTCATTTGATTGTCCTTTGCTTAATTTATATATTAATTTTTTTCTTTTTTTTTTATAGTCGTCCTGGTATTTTAGTCTTGATTAATAATGTTGATTGGGAATTATGCGATGAATTAGAATATGAATTAGAAAACAAAGACGAAATTGTGTTTATCTCAACTTTACATGGTGGATAAAATATTTATTAGATTAATAATAAAGTTTTATTGTACATGTTGTGAAATAAGAAAAAAAAGGGGGAGAGCATTGTTAATTAAGACTTGTTCTCTCCGATCTTTGTATGGTTTTATTGGTTTGGGTGCCCCCACCGGCCCCCCTTTTTTTTTTGAATCTAGTGTACATATAGTAGTTGGTTATATTTCGTTTATTTATACCTTTCTCTCTCTCTCTCTCTCTTTTTTTTTTTTTTTTTTTTCTATATATAATAAACGATGAATACTGAGAGTAAGAATAAGAAAAAACGTTGTGGAAAAAAAAACAAAAACATCTCATTATAAATATATAGTTACTGAACAACCCAAGGCAGGTGTTTTACTCATTCGTGTATGTGAAGCAAGAGGTATTACTTTACCTCAAGGCGCACAGGTGCCCAATACAGGCTCTTTACCTGTACTCCAACGTAATAAAAGAGAATCGTTTCATAGAAAGCAGAATTGGTGGTTACCTTATGTTGTATTGGAATTTGATAAAAATGAAGTATTGATTGATGCTCTTGGAGGTGACACATCAAATCCTGTATATAACTATAGAGCTAATTTGTGAGTATATTTATCTATGAATAACAGAATATAGTATATTCATAATTAAATAGTGATGTGTCTTGCCAATCCATCGTTTCTATTTCAATCTATTTACGACAACCACCAAATCAAGATAATGGCGGAGTACCAGCTGCTAGAACTGCCAACGACCATTTTCTGGGTACAATTAAAATTCAACCCAATTTTACATCCACAGCATTAGAAGATCAACTTTATAATATCATGGGAGGTACAGGAGCCATGTATGTTCAATTATGCTATACGCCTCAGCAACAAACAAATATTTCATTTCAGTCTTTTGATTTATTACGAGTGATTGGACGAGGTAGTTTTGGAAAAGTTTATGTGGTTCGTAAAAAGGATACAAATCGTATTTACGCCATGAAAGTATTGAGAAAGTCTCGTATTATCTCACGCTCAGAAGTTACGCATACGATGGCTGAAAAAACAGTGTTGGCTCAAGTAAGAAACCCATTCATTGTACCACTGAAATTTGCATTTCAGAGTCCCGATAAACTTTATTTGGTATTGGCGTTTATTAACGGTGGAGAACTGTTTCATCATTTACAAGTGGAAGGAAAATTTAGTGAAGAAAGAGCAAGGTTTTATACGGCTGAATTATTTTGTGCTTTGGAATGTTTACATGAATTTAATGTAGTTTATCGGTAAGGATATTAAAAAGTTTCTCACAAAAACTTATAAGCTAATACATTTTCTACAATAGAGACCTCAAGCCAGAAAATATTTTGATTGATTATAATGGTCATATTGCATTATGTGATTTCGGGTTATGTAAATTAAATATGACTGAATCTGAGAGAACAAATACTTTTTGTGGAACACCAGAGTATTTAGCACCAGAACTTTTATTAGGTCAAGGTTATACAAAAAACGTCGATTGGTGGACTTTGGGAGTTTTATTATATGAAATGTTGACAGGATTACCACCATTTTATGATGAAAATACCAATGAAATGTATAGAAAAATTCTGCAAGATCAACTACTATTTCCAGAAGACATGTCTGATGATGCGTCTAATCTCCTAAGCGGATTATTGACTCGTGATCCAACTTTACGTTTAGGAAATCGAGGTACAGATGAAATTAGAAATCATCCATTTTTTAGATCCATTGATTGGACAAAACTAATGAGAAAGCAATTACAAGCACCATTTAAACCATCAGTAGAAAGTATGTATGATACAACAAATTTTGATGATGAATTTACTTCAGAACAACCTATTGAATCAGTTGCTGCTGAAGAAGATTCACAAATATCTAAAACTATGCAAGAACAATTTAAAGGATTTACATATAATCCTGATGGTGCAATGACTGATAGTTACAATAGTCATCAACAAGGCTCTAATTTATCAATGTCACAGCAACAACAACAACAACAACAACAACAGCAAGCATCGCAATTTTCTAGATGGTAATAATACATAATAAATCGGATATTATTATTGTTGTTGTTTAGTCAAAACATAAAAATTTCCCTTGATTTATTGATCTTTTTTTTTTTTTTTTCTTTTTTTTTTAAAACATTAACAATAAATCATGACATTGTCTCTAGATTCAAATCTAATAAAGAATAGATCAAAGAGTTTTTCATGCTTGGGGTTAATTTCTAATAGCAGTAGTTCAACAGTAACATCATCAACTTCAATGCATGATTTTAATCATAAACCTCGATCCTGTTATACAGATAGTTCAATTCAACATAATATCAAACGATTTCATTCATCACAATTAGGAAAACCACCTGGATTAAGTCAACAATCAAGCCGACCTGTTAATAGTAGTGTTAGTTATAATAATGAAATTAATAAGCCCTTACCACCCACAAAGACTAAAATAGCGCCTATGAAAGAAGTAGAAAAAGTATTACATATACTAACAGCATTGCATGCATTTATACGGAACCTAACTAGTTTTTGGTAGTTGATTGCAGATTTAAAAAAGGAAAATTTTGATTTAAAGTTACGGTTATATCACTTAGAAGATATCATGACCAAGGATCTTGATTTTTATCAATTAAAACAACAAGTATAT
The DNA here is from genome assembly GCA_016758945.1 of Mucor plumbeus. Classification (NCBI taxonomy): domain Eukaryota; kingdom Fungi; phylum Mucoromycota; class Mucoromycetes; order Mucorales; family Mucoraceae; genus Mucor; species Mucor plumbeus. Next base: position 9,714 of record JAEPRC010001017.1, read on the forward strand.
ACATATACGCAAATGTGTATAGGGAAAAAGTATATTTATAATATTTCACATTAGAATCATAAATTACGGATGAATTTAGAAGATTCAAGCAAACACATGAAAATATTACAACATGAGCTAAATATGCTCCTTAACAAGCCAACGTTTTCTATAGGTATTCAAACTGATCAACAACAACATATTAGTAATGATGATGACTTTTCAGTTGATAGCTATTTCACTGCATTTGAATCACCGTTAATAATAAGAAAAAATCAGTTTGATATGGAAAAGCAAATCGAATTATGGTTAAATCATATTGATTATACAAAATCAAAAGATACAAGATGCCCACAAATTTAGGAGAGGAGGTCTAGATTTTTTTTACATCAAAAGAGTTCCACCAACAAATATATGATTGAAACCCCTCTTTTTTTTTCTTACTGCTTTTATGGCCTATAACAGATATATACAGTCTATAATAGTAATTATATTTAGACGAAACAGACAGACAAAAAGTTGCTGTTTACACAAAATTATTTTGTCTTACCATATAGTCAACAACTCATTCTCACAATTTCTTTTTTACTCTTTTCTTTCTTTTCCTCTTTTTTTGTTTTGGTTTTGTTTTCTTTTCTTTTCTTTTTTTTTTTTTTTTTTTCTTTTTGTTCTTTTGCTATACTATAATCCTCCTCTTTTCTCATATTTTTCTTTGATTGCTAAGCTAAATTTTTCTCGAGAAATAAAATAATCAGAAAAAAAAAACCACTCTAAAAACGAAAGAAGAAAAAAAAAAAAAAAAAAAAAAAAAAAAGCATAGAAATTAACCCCTTCCCCTTTCAATTTCATTTCATTTATAAATGGATCCACAAACATGTACAATTATTTTATTAAAACAAACAAATCCATTTTATATTTCAGATCATGACGATATAAATGAAGACGATATATTACAAAAATCATTTGGACATGGTAATTATAAATTAAATTATTTTTAATACAAAAAAAAAAAAAGAAAGAACAATCAAATAAAATCAAATAAAAAAAAGTTCATAAAGATACAAATCTTGAGTCATGCTTAAATTATATAAAATTATTGCCATCTTCATCAACGCTGCTGCTTATGGAATTGGACGATGCTATGGAAAATCGAAATCAAATCGAAGTAATATCACAAACCATTGAACAAGTTTCTGAAGCTGTACCTGTCATCGGTATGATTTCATAATTTTTATTTATAAATTTTGCAACTAAAACTTTATTTTTTCTTGTAGTTTATTCGGCAAAAGATGATCCACAATTCATGCTGGAATGTATTCAAATGGGTGCTGCTGATTATTTACTTCGACCATTACGACCTGATGTGATAAAAACTTTATTTCTGGTAATTTTTTTTTTTTAAAAAAAAAGGAATCATCAATAAACTAAGTATATTTATATATTTATATATTAACTCTTGAACAATAGACACTCGTTCGAAAACAACATCATCAACAATCTTCTCCATTATATCAAGATCACCTTATTTCATGTAGTACTATTAGTACAATTACTTCAGTCATGTCTCCCATCACACCTACAACAGTACATCATTGTAGTAATAACAATGACGATAAAAATTCGGCTTATTTACCGGATCGTATCCAAGATCGAATCAAGGCATTAAATACCAGAGACATAAAGTAATTTCAAAATTGCATAGTATTCATATGATACTAACTGCACCATTTATAGTTTTACAAAGGCTATTATTGATTCTTATATTCCATCACAACCATCAACAATTACTTGTAAACAATTAACAGAGTAAGTCGATTTCTCCCTTTTGAATGAATTTTGAATACTCCTCAATTTCCTCTTCCCTCCTTTTACCAATTGTATATATATATATATATATATACACACACACAATGATCTATAAACACTCCCTAATACACACATGGGAAAAATGAAATTAATCCCTTTTTTTCTATTGTTATTATTAGTGAACATCGAGTCATTTTACAAAAAAAGGTTTCTAGTTGGGATTTCAGTCCATTAAATCTATCTCATGATGATCTTATACATTCTTCAGTCATTATTATATCCCAAATATTTTTATCAAATGAAGTAACTGAATTTAGTCAAGGTAATAATAATATAACCGAGTAAATACTAATACTATACTAACTATAAGTATTTTGTCAGATCAACTTTACAGTTTTATATTAGACCTAGCTAGTATTTATCATGACGAAAATCCATATCATAACTTTGCTCACGCAGTAGATGTACTGCAATGTATATATTATTTTACATGTCAATTGGGTCTGGTACCATTTGCAGATGGAACTCCACACACAACAAACTCAAAAACATACCGTATATTAAGACCAAAAGATTTATTTGCGTTATTTATAGCTGCCATCGGACATGATACAGCGCATCCCGGTGTTAATAATGCATTTCTAGTGAGTACTATGTATTGTGTTCCTGAATTAATACTAACTGTCTTTAGATCAATACTTCAGCCCCTCTTGCTTTACTTTATAACGACAGCTCTGTATTAGAAAGCTTCCATGCAATGACTTTATTTCAACTGTTAAAAAAACATAAATTTGATGACACTCTTGGCGGATCAGATTCCAAGGATTATATTGAATTTAGAAAACTAGTCATTACAAGTATTTTGGCTACGGATATGGCGTTACATGGTGATTATGTTACAAAAATTAAAGAACAAAAGCAACGACTAGTCGATAGTGATCCAAATGATTGGGACGCTTCAAGGTGTTTAGAAGAAAGGCTTTTATTTTGCGGTGGTTTAATCAAATGTGCTGATATCAGTAATGTTGCTCGTCCTTTTCCTAGAGCTTTTGAATGGGCTCAGATTTTAGTTGAAGAGTTTGCGTCTCAAGGTGATTTAGAACGAGAACTAGGATTAAATGTGATACCCATGAACGATAGATCTCAAATTATATTGGAAGACTCACAAATTGGATTTATAAGATTTGTTGCTGTTGGATTATTTGAAAGCGTGAGTGAATATATGCAAGGTAAATACATAAATGGTTCTTTTATTGATCTGTAGAACTAATATTTATCTTTAATCAAACATAGAACTCTCTTTTCCAGTAGATTATATCAAACGAAATTTATCAATTTGGGAAGATAGAAAAAGGGAGAATATTGAAAATAACCATCAAAATGTAACACAACAACAACAACAACAACAACAAGAAGATTTAAATAGCAGTAGTGATACAACAGCTACAGCTGAAGATGATTATCATTCTCAAGCGGTTGCAGCTTTATCCAAGAAAAATGATATTGATTCTGGTTATACATTACCTGAAATGCCAGCAACTTTAGCAATGTCTAGTTTTTCATCTGTTACAACAAAACAATATGATCATGATCATGATCAACAAGATGATTGGGATCAACGTGAATCCTCTGGCCCAGTATATTGTTCATGTAACATTATGTATTCCGCCATTTTTGCTAACAATAATGCGCGGACATTTCTGGATGATGGTATCACTTTATTATTAGTCTTTAGGCATGAATTTAGCATAATAATCTTTAGTTTTGTTTTCGTATAGTTCCTGTGTGC
>JAEPRC010001018.1:0-13236 GCA_016758945.1 Mucor plumbeus
TTTTTTTTTTTTTTTTTTTTTTTTTTTTTTTTTTTTTATTTTTTTTTAAAAATTTTTTTTATTTTTTTTTTTTTTTTTTTAAATTTTTTTTAAAAAATTATTTTTTATTTTAAAAAAAAATTTAAAAAAAAAAAAAAAAAAAAAAAAAAAAAAAAAAAAAAAAAATGAGCCAAGTAAATTCATGCATTATTAATCAAAATGAAAAACTATACGTTGTCTTTCACTTATATATCTGGACTCAATTCCAAATTTATGTCTTCCTAAAAATGTAGGTTGATCTTTTTCCAATTTGAATGTTTCGTTTGTCGTTAAATTTGTAAAAGACATGATTTGTAATTTTTAAAGAAAAAAAAAAATCAAAGCCCCAAATGTACTGACTATAAAATAATATAAATTAGGGGATTAAAGTGGGAAGGCCGGCTTGTTTATTTACCTTTTGTTGTTGTTTTTCCTTTCAAAATTAAAGGGTTCGCTTTGATTTTAACTGCCCCCCCCCCTTTTTTTTTTTTTTGTTTCCATGCCAATTCATTTTTTGACAATAAAGCATAATGGATTCTAATACACCAAATTGGTCCTTGGGGATTATTGTTAATTACATTCTTGTATCTTGGTATTGTTTCATGTGTGGCTTAAGTTTATTTGGTCAATATATAGGGTAAATTATTAATATTTAACTTCGCGTATACATGTATTTAACCCATCAAAATGTACACCAGACAATCCAGATATAATAATAGACCAAAACCAAAATCATCAAAACTATCAGCATCAGAAGCTGAAGGGGTTTCAATCATTCGACCTTTAAAAGGTGTTGATTTGGAATTGGAGGCAAATTTAATATCATCATTTATACAAAATTACCCTAAATTTGAAATTATATTCTCAGTAGCATCTGAAAAAGACCCTGCTATCAAAATTGTCGAGAAATTAAAAAGAGAATATCATCATGTAGATAGTCGATTAATCATTGGTATGAAAAAGAAAATGAAAAAAAAAAAGAAACAAAGAGTTTCATATGATGATGTCTTGTGTTACTAAAGCATCTATTGTTTGAACAGGTGATCATCAAGTCGGTATCAATCCTAAGATTAATAATATGGTAGAATCCTATAAAACTGCAAAATACGATATAGTTTGGGTCTTGGACAGTAATGTTCATGTTGATAGAGATACATTGGGAAGGTCCGTCGATCAATTAATGCTACCTGGTATTGGATTGGTTCATCATTTACCTATAGCTGTTCAACCGGCAAATTATGCTGCCGAAATTGAACAAATCTTTCTTGATACAAATCACGCTAAAATGTATTTAGCGATCAATGGTGTTGGAATAGCTTCTTGTGTTATGGGCAAATCTAATCTTTATCGTCGGTCCGACTTGGACCGCGTAGGTGGTTTAGAGAAATTTGGTAAATATATGGCCGAAGACAATATCATTGGAGAAGCTTTGTGGCACCAAGGTCTTCGACATCGCATGAGTGCAGACGTGGCTTGTCAAGCATTAGGCCCTATATCCATTCAAGGTTATTGCGCACGTCGTGCAAGATGGGTACGTTTAAGAAAATATATTGTAACTGCTGCTACCTTAGTTGAGCCTATTACAGAATCTGTTGTATGTGGTATCATGGGAGCATTTGGTTTTAGTTACATTTTCAATATACCAATGCCACTTTTCTTTGCTATTCATTGGACTTGGTGGTTCATAAATGATTGCATATTATACCGTACTTTAGTAGGTGCTAGTTCGTTACACACACTCGATGCACAAAAACCACTACCGTTCCTTAAATTTTTACGTGCTTGGATATCAAGAGAAGTATTGGCTTTACCACTTTATCTTTATGCTATGGCAGGTACCAAGATTTCATGGCGTGATCAAGAATATAGGTGTATTTCAGATGGTACAGCTATTGCTATTTCTAATAATAACAAAGATTCCTCTACTACAGCATTATTAACATCTCAACAAGATTAATCAAACATTTTTTAAATTTTAATTATTATACTATTAACAAAAAAAAAAAAAAAAAAAAAAACTAATATTTATTCATTTTGATATTTTATTATAATATTTTGCAATAAAACTTCGGTATCATTTAGTTATTTAATATTATTTGCATTTACAATTAGTTGAATAAAAAGACTTATTCAGGTCTGAAGCTAACTTCAAAGTGAACTTCACCATGGCTAGTAAGACCCAACTTGGCAGGAAGCTTGGCCCAAGTAGAAAGAGGAGCACCCTTGAACACCTCAGCGACATCCAAATGACCTTCTCCGATCTTGTCCTTACCAGCTAAATCCTTATCAAGGACCTTGAAGTAGAGCTTATGCTTGGAAGAACCTTCTTCGATGTTGAAAGTAAAAGTTTGGTTCCAGACAGGGTTTTCAGTATCCTTAACAGTGTCGGTACGTTGCTTGTAGTCTTCATCGAACCAGAGTTCAAGATAGGGATCATTGTGACCAGCAACGTCTTCCTTGTGAAGATTACGGGCTTCAACAACGTTAACAGAGAGAACACCACGGGGAGCAGAGTGAGATGACAACATTTTTTTATAAGAGTATTTAAAGAATCAAGAAATTGATAATGAAGATTAGAAAATGAATAGCGAAAACCTATCCTTTATATAGTTTTTTTTTTTTTTTCTCGATGGTTCCTAATGCATAAATTCAATTTTGACATCACAGCACTAGGCTATTAGTTGATAAATTAAAGCCGTATTCATGTTGTGCAAAGGTTAAATTGGCATGAATTATATTGATTGGCTGATATAAATAATATGAATCTCTTCACCATGACGTCCATATTAGTGTATTTTACTACTTTACTTGCCAAAGAGCACTAAACAAAATGTTTGTTGCACATTGAATTATAAAAAAACCTTCCTCTATGGATTTTAAATACAATCATGGTTTCGACTTTGTATAACTTGTAAATTAATAAAATTTATTTATCATTACATCATAATTTCATCAACTCAAGTAAAATTTGTCTGGAGGTTGTTTATGTTGTGCATTTTGTGTGTGTGTGTGTGTGTGTGTGTGTGTGTGTGTGTGTGTGTGTGGCGTATAAAATTTCATTTGAAACCAATCAGTATTATATCCCCAAAAATAATTAAAAAGAATACATGGAATTTCAAAATAAAATACAGACCTTTAATCATCTCGCTCTTGGTATTCATTTTGGTTATAATCAATGATGAATTGTCATGTACATCGTTACATTTTAAATTAAACAAGAGTTTACATCGTCGTGTAACAGCTAAATAGAAAGAGCATCGCGTCACAAATGTTTGCTTTAATGTAATTGAATAGATATTGCATAAAAAAAGCTGAAACAGTTTCGTTTAATACGTGAGTAATAAAGGAGATTGATACACATATCGAATAAAAATCACGTGCTTTCTTTAGTAAATAACACCTTTACTCGTCTGTGGACGATGTAACAGTAAACATGATTATATATTTACAAGTCTAGATTGAGTCTTGCTTGTCTGTTTTTCAGCGAATAAATATATGCATAGTGTACTTCAAGACAGCATCAACAGCAGGCCCTGAATATGAAATTTGATTGTTTCATATCAAAATATAAATCGTCTTTTTCTATTTCTCTTTCTCTCACCAAAAAAAAAAAAAAAAAATAAGATCTGCATTTCAAGAACCTCAACGCTACCATTTAACCTTCTTCTCATCATTTTAAAAGCTTGGCATAAATCTTATTTTCTCAGGAAATTGACCTTGTACAACAGTTCCACTCGGCTAATCATCTAAAAAAAGGAATTTTATACCCAGGATAGGTGCCAATTTGTTGAGCTGACACACAACATGAGGCTATTATATACAATGTCTTTTTCTACAATATTCCATAATTTTTTTATGAACATACACTTTTTGCTCATGATGTCAAGAAAATTAGTACATACAATTTCCTACTAAACCTGTCATGGAACTGGTTTTTTTTTTCTATTAATTTGATATGCAACAGCTCATAAAATTTAAACCACGTATTACTCACATAATAAAGTACTCTTTTCGTGCATTTCATGACATAATGATCACAATCTATCGATCGTAATTATAAAATTTAGTTTATACAACTAGCTAAACATCTATAGCATTTACTCTTTACTGTATATATCTAATGCTTGCTGCTAAAAATTTACTTCAAAATACTTTTGATACTGAAAATCTGAAAGAAATGGTTTTTTATGGTGATAGACATTTAAAATCGGAGCGTGCTACATTTTTAACAATTAATACAACAATAACAAAAAAAAAAGCTTAAGTATATACCAGATACTAGAAAATATTTTAAAATTAATCGAACCAGAGAACAGCATGTTTTGGGTGGTGAGAAACAAGTCTTCAAGTACATCAAAAAGATCGAGGAATAATAGCTAATACAATTTTCAGTTTGGCAAGTTTTGAAATGTTTGTTTTTCAAATGATTCATTCTGGAACTTTTTGACGATCCAAAATTGTTTTGAGGGTTTTTTTTTTTTTTTTTTTTTTTACGAAAAACAAAGCAGATTTACGTCTCTTAAGACTCTAATATTTTATTGAAGCTTTTGCTGCTTTATTTAATAAAACTATTTTCGTTTATATTAAACGCGTTTGTAAAAAAATCATTTCCAAAAAAAACTCAAATTCAATTTTCGCCACAAAAGTCCATTTTTAGATTACTTAAAACTCAACTTGAAACTTAGATATGATTGAGCCTGTTTCTACAAACATTCTGCAATATAACTTTCCTTAGTGAAAAATGTCGACTTCGAGGTAAAAAATTGCATAAACTGATTTCTTCCCTCATGAAAATCGATAGAAATTATCAGCTTTATTATTTACTGAAAATGTCTAAAAACTATTTGTAATTATTAATAGATGCTTTAGCAATAAAATAGAATTTTTTTAAACTATTTTGAGACACCAGAAGGACTATAATTTACAAAAACGTCAAAACTCAAAAATAAACATGATTTGTAAAATAACGAGTATTAATGCATGTTTTTGCAAATAATAATGAGAATAAAAAAAGATGAATAATATGCCTGAAACTATTAGAAAGAGATACAAATAGGTGTAGCTGCGTTGTTATGTATAAAACAAAAGCTATGATTTTATTATTAAAAGAATTTATAATGGGCGCTCAATATGGGTATGAACTTTAAATTCAAGAAAACAAGGAGATCAAAGGAACAAAAAACCTCTTTCGGGACACTAACTAATCAAAGAGAAAATGATGGTGACATAGTAGATGGAGTACAGTAAGTTTACCGATTGAGATGAAATTAAAGCATGTATTGCTGCTATAGATTTTGTGGATTTAACAACAAATAGAAAGCTCATAGCCTTTTACAATAGAAATTATTGTATTTCTCATAAAAATATGCATTTTTGTTATTTTTGATCTCTCCTCTTTCTTTCCCTTAACCTATTCTCAATTTTGTTCATTTATTTTATTATTACCTTTTTATCATTATTCTCAATTAACCAACGTGTGTTGGTTTTTGGTTATTATTTATAAAAAATTATTTAACATATAATAGAATAGCTATAATAACATTTCGTTAAATAATAATCCACAAATTATTATGCAATAACTCAACCTAACAAGATAATTGAATTTGACGGTAAAAAAAAATAGAAAAATTTAAAAAGAGGCTGACAAAAGGGCTTCCAGTGAAGGCTATTTAACTTCAAAAAAAAAAAAAAAAGAAAAATAAGCCTGGAGTTGTCATTACTATTTGCTAATTTTTCAGGGAAGCAAATTGGTTAGTTATTTTGCAAAATATGAGTTATTGGACAATACAAGTGAGTTGAGATTTGGTTTTACTTATCAGTAATGCTCAACAAAATATTGTATTACACTAAATGAATAGTTTATTGGTTGAGCCAAGAAATTTATTTTTACTTTCCAAATTTTGAATTTTTAAACAGGAAACATTGGTATACGTAATGGAACCAAAGTAGGAAATTCGATAGAATGGTGTAACTGCTAATATTTCATTTTTCTAAAAGATGTGTGGTTGTTTTCAGTAGTATTTTGCTGGGTATTCATTATTAATTGAGGTAATAGGATAGATTCTGGTCATATAATTATTACTCTACAAACTGTAGGCTTCGGCTTGCTTCAAGTTGCATATAATTGGCGATCGAAATGAGGGAATTACAGATAATTGAGATTGCAGATAAATGGTTTTTATTGACGGTACTATTAGTTTAACCGCCCCCGCGAAACCACTTATACGGTATATATATATATATTAATAAGACTCTTTTTAATCAAGCTTTTCTTTTTTTTTTCCACCTTTTGCAAAAAAATAAACCATTTAAACCTAAATATTAAAACTTTCGCCATCAATCATGACAAATCCTGAAGATATTGCATTGATTGTGCTTTCTCATGGTTTATGGGGTGTAAAAAGTCATATGGATTTCATTGAAAATAAATTAAAGAATAAATATCAAGACAAAATTCATGTTGTAAGTTTTTGAAAAAAAAAAAATCACATCTCGATTTAGTATTGATTGGTGTGCATTTAGTTGAATTCAAGTGTAAATGAAGCAAAATATTCTTACGATGGTGTGGATATTTGTGGAGAAAGATTGGCCGAGGATGTAAGAAGATAATTTGACATTATTATTCATAAAAAAACTAAATTATCCTATATATACAGATTGAGTCAACTGTTGTACGACTTAGTGAAAATGGGAAACAAGTTAAAAAGATTAGCATGGTTGGCTATTCACTAGGTGGTTTGATTGTTCGATATGCAATTGGACATTTAGGACAGAAAGGATTTTTCAACACAATTGAGCCTGCAGTAAGTTATTTAAATGTTTGCATATAGAAGCGATAGTTTCTGACTTCTTTAGTAGGTTTTTGTTACTTTTGCAACACCTCATATGGGTGTTCGATCACCTTCTTCAAATGCTTTTTCATTCCTATTTAATTTCATCAGTGGAAGACTTGTATCTAGATCAGGAGAACAGCTTCAATTGCTGGATGAGTATGATAAAACTCAAAATAAGGCTATGCTTGAAATTTTATCTGATCCTGGTAAGTAGTTGACATTGATAGTAAATAATACATTTTTACTAATTTTTTTTTATCAGATCAAGTTTACTTTAAATACCTTTCAAAATTCAAAACAAGACGTTCGTATGCAAATGTTGCAAATGATAGAACAGTAGGATATTGGACAGCCGGTTTAGAATTGAGAGATTACTTTTTTAATAAGAAAGGAAAGATTGATTTGTGAGTATTATATTACGAAATTACATATTTACATGTTTACAGGTACTAACATATGCGTTTAAATTAGCACAATGGATAAAACTTATAATTCAATCATCACATCATTCGAAAGTCGCTTACCCAATACGGGCAAAGATAACAAAGTGAGCGATTTAGAAGCCAATGGCAAGAAGAAAAAGAAGCCCCTTAAACCTATCATCCTTAAATACGCATTCTATTGTGTATTACCTATACTCGGTTCTGTATTCGTTATATTTGCATTATTGTTTGTTGGATTTCAGGGCCTAGTTAGTCGCTATCGTACATCTCGATTACTGGATAAAAAAACAGCACTTATTACCAACAGTAGCAGTGATAACAGCACATCAAAAGCAACGCTCGAACGTCGATTTAGTGAAGCAGATCGTTATATGAATGGTGAAATATTAGCAGGAGCTTTAGATGCTGTTAATTTGCCTGGAGAACAAGATTCACCACCAAAGAAACAATCCACTACATATGATTTTAATGATGAAACATATTTCTACAATGTTGAACCATCAAAACTTTTAGACGAATCATCAAAACCATTACCCTTTGAAGAATCAACTAAACGGATTTATAACAATTTACGGTTATTAGAATGGGAAATAGTTTGGGTTTATATTAGAGCATTTAATGCACATGGAAGTATAGTTTGTAGACAAAAAAGATTCACTACAGATGGTGGCATTGCTACTATTCAACATTTCTTAGATACCACACAGCTTGATCTGTGATAATTTTTACTATATTTAATATTTGTACAAATAAAAAGGGGGGTTATTATATAATTTAATGGAATCTTCCAGGCACAATAGGATGACTGGCAGAAAGGCCACCATCAACAGCAATGGCTTGACCATTAAGGTATGAAGCTTCATCAGAAGCCATGAAAGCAACGACATGAGCAATTTCAGAGGCAATACCATAACGTTTGGTAGGATTCAATTGGCCAATTTTGTGAGCAGAGCCCTTTTGACGAGCATAATCAAATGTACCCTTTGTCATACCAGTTTCAATCAAACCCTATATTTCAAAAAGGAAAAAAAAAAAGTCAAAATTGACTTTCATATATAAAAATAAGCTATTACTTACAGGACAAATAGCATTGACACGAACGTTAGTTCCACCGTATTGGAAAGCACTTGTTTGACACAAGTTAATAACACTAAATTGACAAAATATTAGCAAATTATGTAACATTTACGCAACTAATAAAAAAAAACTTACGCTGCTTTAGATGCAGAATATTCAGGTGAGCCAGCACCAGATCTGATACCAGCAACAGAAGCAGTACAAATAATAGAACCACCAGTTACTTCTTTACCACCACCCAACTTTAACATGGCGGCACCAGCATGTTTACAAGCCAAGAAAGCGCTCAATGCATTAATGCGCATCATGTTCATAAAAGACTCAGCATCTTCATCTTGCAAGCGATCACCACTGGCAACACCAGCATTTGCAAAGAAAACATCCAAGCGACCGTATTTAGCAACAGCTTCATCAATGATGCCCTCAACAGCTGATTGTGAAGCAGCATCAACAGCACGAGCAATACAATCAACCTTGTAAGTATCCTTAATTTCTTTGGCTAGCTTTTCCAAGTTTTCCAATGATAAATCAGTGACATAGATGGCTTTAGGGCCACGCTTAGCGAGATCAATAGCAGTAGCACGACTAGATAAAATGTATATAATAAGCTTTCTGCTATATTTTTATATTACAATTCTAATTTACCCAATACCGAAAAGAGAGCCAGCTCCTGTCACAATACAAACTTTACCCTCAAGGGAAGGGGTAACTTTAGTTAAATGACCAAAGATTTGTTGAGCACGATCATTTGCAGTAGAAGCCATAGTATTTATTATTTTAATTATCGATTAGATAAAAGAGGTTAAAGAAAAGCAAAAAGAAAAAAAAAAAAAAAAAAAAAAAGAGGGAAAAAAAACTATTTAAAAAAAACAAGGAAGGCGTGGTATTTTCCTTTAGTCATGCTTAAAATGTGGGGGAGAAACCTTAAGAGGTATCTGTGTAACTTATTAATCATCATGTTCCTGTTCTTCATCGTCGGATTCTTGTTTGATGGGTCTATTATACTTTGTAGAAACCAAACAAATGTCTGGAATATTTCCTTCAGGATTCAAATATTCATAATCATCACCAAGATGAGCATCTAAAGATGTCAAATAACCATCAAATACGTTTTCTTGGTTTTCGGCTTCAAAAATCTTTTTGTAGATCCATTCTTCTTTGAATTCATTAATTACATCCTTGAATAAATCAAAATCAACAATATCTCTTTCAACTTGGTTGGCTTTAACTCTCATCTTATCATTGTAAACTTGAAAGATTGGGCGTTCTAGTAAAAGACCTAATGCGGGCGCCTTTGGAATATTGATTTTGTTCTCTTCAAATGTCTTGGGGATCAATGAAATAGGTGTGTTTGAGCGAGTGACAAGCATACCCATTGCTATGTTTGATATATTAGTATAAATTTATTTCAAGGGCAAATGTACAACTTACAAATCATTTTACGAATTTGATGCAAAATAAAAGATTGGCCATGTAATTTAATGCTGACCCATTCTGATCCATCAATATACATTGGCTTAGATACATTAATGCTCATGATATAACGATAAGCACTCTTTTCCTTGAATGATTTACCATTGGTGTAATTGTGAAAGTTATGTGTACCTTCAAATATTTTCATGGCTGCAGCAAAAGTATCCAATTGTTGTTGTGTTGCTCTATAATTATGTCTTTGTTGCTTCAATTCTGGTGTACTACGAGTAGCGTATTTAACAATGGGTTCAATTACATTATTGTTGGAAATAACTAAATCGTCTTCAAATGTAGGTGTATCCGTCAAGATTTTCTTTTCGGGTGTCATAAAGGCACAAGTAGGTAATAAATACTCGTATACTCGAGAATCACACAAGTTTTTGGCATGGAAAGAACGAATACAAGGTACATAACCCCATACACGAATTTGAGGAGGCAAGAAACTGTTGATACGCTCAACAACGTCGTAATCTTCGGGAATCTGCATTTTAAGAGAAATCAAATTACCAGCAGCATGGACACCCTTATCAGTACGAGCGGCACGCATCCAAGCTGATTTCTTTGGATCATCACCGTTATCTTTGGAAATAGCATTAGCTTTCACCATGGCTTCAAAGAGAACACTCTCAATAGAATTACAATTAGGATTTCTAAATAATAAATCGGATTAATATCTAAAACCATAGATCAACTCTTACTATATCAACTTACAATTGCATGCCTTGATATCCTGTTCCGTTAAATCCAACCAAAAGAGCCACCTTCTTTTTAGGAATACGAGGCTCTCTAGGACCTAAATGTTCAGGTCGTTCTTGAAGGGATTTTGTTTGCTTTTCGCCCTTTTGTTCCTTTTTGTTGTTTTTAGCTTTTTTAGCCCAACCATCCTTTCTCTTGGATTTTTTAGCAGGTGAGTCCAAACTCTCACCTTTAACGTCATTATCATCAACAGATCGCTTAACACCAAGTTTGACTGTGGCTTCTTCCTTTACAACGGTAGTAGTGGTGACGACGTGAGTCTTTGGCTCTGCCTCTGATCTTGACCAAACGTTTCCCATAATTGTCAATGGATTTATTGTGCAGAAAGAATACAACTAAAAAAATTTTTAATCAATTCTTTTACCTGCTTGTCAAACCAATCAAAATTTCTTGGGGTTCAGTCCGTCAGTGGGTCAGGAAAAAAAGCCCCCCATTCAGGCCCATTTTTAAAAGCGGACCAATACTGATGCCTTGTTGTTAACTCTAAAATCGTTTATGAATTGGACTTTAAATAAATAAAATGTATATTTGGGAATTAGTTCAACAAGATTCATTATATTTACCTACTAACCGTCTGAGTTCAAGCTTCTAGCAATTCGATAATGCATAGTATATTCTGCCATCTGTTCCTAAAATTGTTTTATATCTCACGAAAGACTCCAAAAAAGCACAGTTTGCTGCTTTTACCTTGAAAACTGTGTCTAACTTTTCATTACACTTCAATTTTTTTTTTTTTCACTAAATAACACCAAAAAAAAGTTATATATTAATGTACTTGAAATGATCAATTTTAATCCAAAAATGAGTATCCGGAAACATCCAGTTTTTTGCAGTTGGTATAATTTTTTTAGTGATAATGTTTCAAATTTTTACATGCATTTTACTGCTAAACAGTAAAAACTTTATATTCGTTAAATTAAACAGCAGTTATTTTTATTCTTGTTATAGACCACAGTGAGTTCTATCAGGTTTACTTTAGTTTTTTTTAAAAATATCAATTTTTCATAGAGATATCCTCAAAAATGCATAAAAAAGAACATCCTCGGTTTTGTTCCAAAAAAAAAAAAAAAAGGACAAAAATCTTGTTTTCTCTACGGGAAATTTAGCTAAAAATTCCAACAATGTTTTGATTGATAGATCAAGATTTTGATGTGCATTATGTCAGCCATTTAAATTTGAAAAATGCTTATAGTAAGTGATGTATATCTTCAAAAAAAACTTCCAAAATTTCAATCGTATTTTACGTAAAACGTAATGCTGAACATTTGTCCAAATGTTATTCAGTTAGATGCAACAAAACTTAAAACTGTACAAATTTTAATTAATATACTAGTTTAATTTACTTTGTAGTTCATGATGCATCACACAAATTTTTTTGGGTCATTTTTGGATCGATTTGTAACACTATGGGAAAAAACACGAAAATAGCAATTTTAAAATTTGCAGTTATTTGGTTTTTTATGCAAGATTATTATAAAGTTGTATTCTCAGGATATTGTTATTGTTGCACTATTATTAATAACTGATTTTATCCCCTAATAATCTCCTTTATATATAATCTCGTTCTCTCTACATTGAATAAAACCCACTTTTTACTCTGGCCTAATTTTTATTAATTACGATATAAAAAATACTTTTTTAAACTCTCACTCTACACAGACATCGGTACGAGTGAACGATTAGTAGGTGCTATTGTGTACCTCTGATAGCAGCGTCTCTGAGTCATTGCGCATTCGATTAGTTTGGACAACAAGTGTTAGCTACCTACTATTATTCATACATACTAAAGTCAGTAAGCACGCCAATTTTCGCAGAATATGGATTCAAATGAACTCCTGTTGCAGTGGTGGGTTCATCTTGTGTTGATCCACAGAATTTAATTATCTTAGCCTCTCCAAATTGCTGTGAAAATGGGGATAAAACTAAATATTAATTTGAAATTAAATTTTGAAGTTGCACTTAATACGCAATAAAGATAGATGGAAACAGTATATTTTGATTTCATTAGGTACTACCCACTGATTTTAAAGAATTCAAGCACATGTTTTTAAAAAATCCGCTCTTACCCCTGCTTAAAAAACAATACAACCGGAAAGATGCTCGCATTCAATGAAGATTGATCCAAATGGACTGAAAGTCTGGAATTTTATATTATATAATTTTAAAATATATACTACAGCAATTAAGAGTATTTAAGGACATAAACTTTAGTATTTTTTAAATTATTGCTTAAATCGTAGTAGGAGTTAAACCTTTACACAATGGTCTCCCTGGTGAGTTTTTGAAATCATCGTTGCTCTCATATGGGCAAATCCTAAGAATTAAATGAGCACATCCATTGGTTTAAATGAGCGTATATTTTGTAGGAAAAAACATCTCAAAATGTGCTCAAAAAATATTAAAGACGGAAAAAAATAGCACCCAAAATGCTACTACGGTTTTATTCCATAAATTTATAACGACAAGCGCTCCTCTTTTATAATATATATTAATAGTGAACTGTCGTATTTGTTGTATTCCACCAAGTATCATACCTTATCGCCTTCTATAACCAATCAATAGATTATACAATCCATTGATTACTATTTAGAATATGAAAGAACAAGTCTAGAATCGGATATAAGAAACACCTAGTT
>JAEPRC010001019.1:0-13128 GCA_016758945.1 Mucor plumbeus
TTCAAGCACACATTAGAATTCACACCTTAAAATCAAGGTTACCTAAATAGATATAGCCAATAGCTCCCAAAAGGCCCACATTGTCGCACTTGATCATTGTAAAAAAAAAAAAAAAAAAAAAATGGCGGTTTATTAAAACGTGCTCTATTTTTTTATTTTTTCCATCCTGCAGAAAATAGCAGCAAGCATTAAAAGCAAGCGGCAGAAGTAGCAGAAGCAACAGCAACAGTAGCAGCAGCAAATGTAGGTAGAAGAGGAGGAAAAGAGTAGAAAAAAGATCAAATTGTGAGGAGGTTTTTACAAAGGAAAAAAGTTTTACAAATCCTCCTTGAATATAATAAAATATACAAATCAAAATGAAAAAGCGAGACATTACGCACTAACAAAATGTCCCTTTTTTATTTCTCTCCCTCCCCTTGACAACGTGAAGCAAATCATTTTGCTTTAGTCATCGCTAAAAGGGTTCTTAATATATTGTAGATGGCTTCTATTTTTCTTGATTAAGCTGCTAAATTCCCCCATTTCTCTGTGTCTTCTCCTTTCACAAACGTGGAGGAATAGGCAATAATTGAAGGATTCAAGTCGTACCGTCCTATAATATAGCAAAATAGACCATGACCACATACATGAAATTATCTTGTCGGATGAATAGACTGTTTTAGTAAATCAACAAGTGAGATTTATTGAAAAGACGAAAAAAAAAAGCACAAAGTATGATATAATCTAATATACTGTTTTTTAGGAGATATACTTTATTAATACACTATATGATATTATTATCATTAACTTTATCATGGTCGAATAAATTATAATTCATTTTTACAATATCATATAGAGTAAAAACTCCCCTCAATTATTAAGCAAATGGCTAATAAGGATATAAAATCATATGTGTGTGCACCTATTCAAAAACCAGGGACTAATACATGAACAGCACACACAGATATACACAATGATATCTGACATTATGATCCTATTAATTCGTGTAACATTGCATTCAGTCTAATATAATTATCTCCTATTTGCAAAAAAAAAAAAAAAAAAAAAATGCTTGGTTGACAGGTGCAGCTTTTGTGTGATGTTTTGGGCTGATCTCAAACACTCGAGGAGAGCATATTGGAAGGGGTTTAATAAAGAAATTAAAACAGTATATAAAGATAGAGTTTTTTTTTTATGAATATTTGTTTTGAAAAACTCATCTTCTTATTACTTGAGAATCTTTATTTTAAACAACATATATTTACTTTCACTTTTATCAGCAATAACAACAACCGCAAACACTAAAATGGATATCAAAAGTTTATTATGCTCTCAACAATCTATTGAAACAAACAGTTTGTATTCATATGAACAAAAAGCAACTATTAATGTTCATCAACGTCAACCTTCTTGGACTTCATCATCATGCTCTTCATCTCCAGGAAGTCTAACAAATTCACCTAGCAGTTCTTCTTATTATTCAATCCCTTCGTCTCCTGAAATTTATATTCCGTCTTCGCCTATTACTGCTTCTTCTACTACTGCTGCTACTGCTACTACATCAGTTGTTGATGATGCTGGTCCTATTGTCCAACGCAATAATAACAATCGACATATGCATTCGCAGACACGTACTCCATGGTCTTCTGAAGAAGATCAATTATTACAGCAAGGTTATTCTCAAGGTTTATCCTGGGCCATGATTTCTACTGTTTATGTGCCTCATCGTTCAAGAGGATGCTGTTGGGGCCGTTTCAAAACCTTACAAGCAAAATCATTAGAACAAAAAGAATGGTCTGATTCTGAAGATCGTCTTTTGATGTTAGCCATCAAGAAAAATTCTAAATTGTTTAAACAAGCTTGGAAAACTGTTGCTCAAGATATGGGAAATAGAAATTGGAAAGAATGCGAAATGCGATCTACAAAAGTTGGTAATAACAGTATTATCAAGAAGAAGGCTTCACGTTAAAGTTAAATTCTCTACATGCCTTGAAAAAGTTTTGCACTTTATTGGTTGATCCAAATTTGTTATCTCTTTTATCCCCTCTATTCCTCTAACCCCAATTTAATACTATGTACGGTAGTATAGCTAATTCAATCATTCATTCATCTCTTTGCATGTATCTCATTCCTCTTTGATTTCTCTTTTATCAAACTTATATCCTCTTTATGCTTAATACTATGCAGTAACAACAAATGTATCGTAGCTTATTTTTACTCCACCTTAACTTATTATGCCTTTTATTGCTTACCTTTTTCTTTTTATATATACTCATTTATTTATGTTGCATATCATATTTTTCTCTTATATCATACCCATTTTTATGCCCTGGTGGGTAAAAAAAAATTCTACTATTAGCATTTTGACATTACTTGTAATTATCAAAACCAAAATCGTTACCCCCCCCAAAAAAAAAAAAAAAAAAAAAAAAAAAGACATTTAATCAAATCGTACACATATCTCATTTTTTGTTTAAAATAAAATTAAATTAATATACTACAGTATTTACATTTTGTTTTTTTAGTTTGGGCAACTTTAACCTTGTTTTTGGTTATTATGCAGCAATTATTTCTTCATTTACCAGTTTTTAATATGCTAGCTGATAGTTGACCTTTGGTTTAAACTATTTTTTCTAATACAGTACTTATAATTTATATAAAAAAATAAATAAAAATGTTACTAGATAGCATAAAAATGCTACAGCTATTTCCATGTCTTATTTATTTGCATTATAGTATTTTTAAGACACTGATCTTTATTTGTAGTATCTCGCTTGATTTTTACTATATTTTTTATGGAGTAACGGTACATTACGTTTAAAATTTTAAAAATCAGTTAGATGATTGAGCGTTTTCATCAATTAATAACAAAGCACGCAAAACTATGCTTGTTTATGTTTTTGGTACTACGATATGCGCAATCGTCGTTGCGTTTTTATAATACGTTATGCGTAATTTTAGTGGTAGTTTTGGTCGACTAACGATACATTATGTCTCATTTTATAAATTTTGGTTAAATGATTAATAATTTTTATTCATCATAAACAACATGCTGAAGCACTTGTATGTATTTTGATTCTAATATCACAATATACACAACATGTACCGCATTAACGTGCGTCATCTCACTTGATTCTAATTACAATTTTGATTGAGTTACGTTAAATTGTCTCCTAATCTATAAAAATTGCACAAGTGTCTAATGATCTTCATCAATTAAAAACGAAGCATTAAAGCGTTTGTATGTCTTTTCTTTTTTTGGTACTACAATGCGTGCCAAATGTTCCTTTTTTATCTTTATCTTTTCACTTGATTTTAGCTGCATTTTTTATTGATTTATAACAAATCATGCCCACAAAAATATTTTCAAAAATGGATCAAATGACGGAAGCCACTAATATCGCCTGAAATTTAAAAGATCGCAAAAATTTGGTGGGCATAAACTGACCAATAATATTACTGGATTAAAATTTCAGAAAACAGTTTTCTAATGTCATGTGATAATCAGCACTTTCGGAATTTAAATAAAATTACGCGCTTTATGCTGTAGTCTAATTTTAAGCAAAATATGAGAGTTTAAAGAATGTTGTTGAAATTTCGAAGCAAACCACATGGATATTGTCATTTGCCTATTTAATGCTTTCTGTAGACCATTTAACTTCGAATTAATTTTCAATTTTGAAAAAGAAAATCTCCTGCTAAAACGGTTATAAAATCAGATTTTCTGCGCTGCTAGAGTGTGGCCCTTAAACCAATTGATCTATCAGAATTAGGAATTATTGAATTACCAGTTTAGAACATCTGTCAAGCCATGATGTTTGACATGCAAACCATACAATGCTGCATTCCATACATTTATTACCATGCATACTATGGAACAATAGAAGCATAATTCAATTATATTCACACAATATTCACATGTTCATTCTAATTATGTTATCATTCACATTTAATACACTTATCCAATTAGTATATAAACCCTCTCTATAAGCTCATAATAAAACGGTAGTTTTATTTTCTTTGAATAGTTTGATACGTTTACCTTTTGATAAATCACCATTAATTTTTTGGAAAGTGACATTTATTTTTTGGTTACAGATATTCAGTTTTCTGAAAGTGACAAAATTTACCGTTCTCACTGTACAAATTCAATGGTAAAAGCATAATCTCAGTATATCGTATCAACAAAGGCTACTCTAGTACTTACAATACCTCCATTTCATGGAATCTACATGTAGATTCATCGTTTTGATGAATTGACATTATTATTGAAAAGTAGAGCTAGCAACATTTTCGT
Organism: Mucor plumbeus; assembly: GCA_016758945.1. Classification (NCBI taxonomy): domain Eukaryota; kingdom Fungi; phylum Mucoromycota; class Mucoromycetes; order Mucorales; family Mucoraceae; genus Mucor; species Mucor plumbeus. The sequence goes on from JAEPRC010001019.1 coordinate 4,277, forward strand.
TACCAAGTCTAGCTCACAAGGAAAGAAATTTAAGCTAAGTTTCATTAGTAATTTTTATTTTTTGATTTATGAAATTACTCATAACAGGTACAACTTGCCAAAATACAAATTATTTGGGGGGGGGGGAGGGAGATGAGGTTAAGTAATGGTCTTAAGATTAAATATACTCGATCTTTGCAATGCATTTCAAGCTCATTTGAAATTATATTGCTTAAATATTTAAAATATGCATTCTATCCTAAAGTTGCTTCGTGTAAAAATTAATTATCAAGCCTGGGAATGTAAAATAAATTTGGAATACACTTCGCCTCTTTAAAGTATAGCAATTCTATCATTGGAGAGCCTTTTTTATAGTATTTGACGTAGTGCTTTAAAACATTAGCTGGTGTGAACAAATGTTTCAATTTCACATGAGTGAAAAATACTAAAATCCATAAATAAATTACACTATAATGATGCCTAATTTTTTTTTTTTAAAAAAAAAACGATACCTATATTTAAAAGATCTAGTCTGCATATTCATCATATGATAATTTAGCTTCTTTTATTATGAATGCGTTTATTATGACGGAATTTTTGTTACGTACAACGTCAAGTCGTATAAATACAAGGCATGAAATCCAGAAATTCGTTACATTACTTAACATATAAAACAAAAAATGAACTCTTCTCCCTCGAAAACTCAAGCTAAAGAAGACCAATACGTTGGTGATGCTAAACAAAATGTCGGCACTGCTGTAGGCAATGAAAACCTTCAAACAAAAGGCCAATCACAAAATAGCGATGGTTTGGTCCAAGAAACAACTGCAAATGCAGCTAATTTAGCAACTGGTGTCGTAAATGGTGCTACAGGAACTGTCCAGGGTGTTCTTGGTGGACTTGGTGGTCTTTTAGGCGGTGGTGGCCAAAACAACAGATAACCTTGTCGAATCCCATATCGAATCCCTTGTATATATATAAATTCTATATCTTTGATAATAAATAAACTAAATTTTATTAATTAACTGCAATCTAATGATTTTTACAACCATGACAGGCTCCCTTCCATTCACTTCCATCCTCGTAGACTTCTCTTTTCCAAATAGGACATCTGTACTTTAATTCATCGATAAGATAACGAGCTGCATCCATTGAATCAGCTCTGTGTTTTGAAGATGTAGCCACAACCACACTGACTTTTCCAACTGGCACAATTCCTGTTCTGTGATATATAGCAATATGCTTCAAATCCCATTTAACCCTAGCTTCTTTAATTAATTCTGTTAATAACTTCTTTGCCATGGGTATATAGGCTTCGTATTCTAATTCAATTACTGCTTTATCTATTATAGTTTTTATTAGTAAAACGCTTAAAAAATAACTTTATTTGATTTTACCCTCAAAAGTATTTCTTGTTGTGCCCGAAAATGTGGTTATAGCACCAGCTTCATCATCTTGAACTAACCCTGAAATATAATCCAATGTTGGTAGTCCATCGGCAGATATCTCGACAATATCTCTGCAGGTCATTTAAATGTATAAAAAAGAAGTGAATAACACAATTCTTAAATCATTGGGACTGGGCGGTTTCTTAAATGGGTTAAAATTTTCCAGGAGGTACAGATGTCAGTCTCTTGATTAGACTACAATGCAAATTTGTATATTTTGTAAGCTGTAATGGTATCAATTGATGTAAACTTATGCAAATATATACCAATGCTGTCAAAATCAAATTGCATATTTTGAGTGTGATAATCAGCAGAGATGCGTAATTACAATATTTGATTTGTTTATTTTGCATAGATTATAGAATTGTCCATGTTCATCAAAAGTATATATGCTTTGCAAAATAGTTAAAATCAGTAGAATATTATCTAAAACATACATCTATATTTTTCTTTTATTGCAAACTACATACATTTAACTCTGTGATGTCCATTCAAAACGGCATGGATTCAAAAGGATTTAATGAATAAAAATACTTTTGTGCAATTTATTTGTTTAGTATATTTTTTATATATTTTTTTTTTATTAATATTTAAACTATGAAGTGTTAAAAAAATCTTTAAACGTAATCATAATCATAAATGTCCATCTATTGCTTCCCATTATCACCTCTTAAACAGGGTTGGGGTTTCCGTTTGACAAAGCGCCAAATTCGTCTGTACCGTCACAGTTGATTACCTTTGAAACGCATCTATATCAACGATTATTCGTCTTTTACTGATTCAAAAACAAAACGATGTTTTTGGGTAGAAAACGAGCACTTCAAGCCAAATCAATTACCCAAACGTAATGAAAAATAACACGAATCTATCATTTAGTATACTTATACATCTTTTATTAGTGGGATTGTCGACACAAAAAGCCAGTTAAATGAACAGGTAAAGGATACTTTTTTTTTCGAGTATACACATCAAATTTACTTACACCACGATAGAGATCAAAAGAAATTATGAATATATTCATCCAACAAACCGAGTTGACACCTGTTGAAAATGATTTACCTATTGCAAAACTAAAAAAAGAAGCTGATATGTCTTTATACAAAACAGCCTGTCTTTCAAAGTATTCTGAAGATGTTCAATTAATATGGTCACTGGCTACATCATTAAATCATTCTAATCAAAAAGTATCAGTCAAAAAATGGATTCGTGATCTAGTCCATCCGGGTCTGGAAAGTCAATTAAAGAGATCAAAAGAAATTTATGTAAATGATCCATTCATTACCACATTTGTCAATTTAACATTTGGTCAGTATGATGCAGCAAGTGAAAGTGCACAATTACAAAACGACTTCAATTTGGCCATGTATATTATTCATTCAGAATATAAAGACACTACTACAGTTGTCCAGCAACAAATTTCTGATTTCAAGAAAGGAGGACAATGGCAAAATATGACGGTGTTTCATAAGAAATGTTGGCATATTATTGCAGGTAATTTGGGATATATTCAAGAAGATGATTTCGTTGTTACAGAAGATGTATATTGGCAATGTACATTAGGAATGTACATTTGGTTTGGCAATCGATTTGATTGTTTCGATTTGAGACTTTATAATAAGGCTCTTGATAGCAATATACCCGGTATTCATCAATTGAAGACAGTAAAGCACACTGCAATTCCTGATGATCGATGCTACTGGTATCAATTATTGCAATGGTGGATTGGGAATGAAAAGTTAGCGAAAATTGACGATTGGCCATTGGATTTGGTGTGGTTATTGTCTATTTACAAACAACCAAATAAGATTGATGAGAAATATGCATTAAATTGGATTGAATACTTAGAAAGACAAGACCAAGCTGAGTTAGCAATATATACTACTTTTTTCTTATCAAGGTAATATACAACATTCATAGATATTTTTACGCAAGCAAATCCATAATAGCATTCATTTAGACCTTCTGATAAATTAAATTATATATTACGTCAATGTGAGTGGGATAACGAAGAAAAATTGATATATGGTTATCATATACCCAAAAAGCAAGTATTTATTGCTAAAGCATTGAATGCACATGATTCTTGGGATTACAAAGGAGAATACAAATTTTTAGTTCAAGGAGGTTTGAAAGAACAAGCTAAAATGGCATTATTACATTTTCTTCTTCCAAGAATATTTGATGGTAAACATATTTTGTAATCATTCTCTAATGAATAATTTTATCCAACTCAATATTTAGATGATGAAAATGCTATGAAAACAAGTTTAAATTTCCTTGATGATTATCCATTTTCTGATGCAGAAATTAAAACATTAACAAACATTTACAGAATCATCATTTCTAAAGAAAAAGAAGAAAACTTTGATCGGTATATACAAGAATTAGAAAATTTACAATCAAAATACCAATCAAAAAATTTAAATACTCTTTTAAAAAATTTAATGGAATTAATGATGGAAGCTAATCAATAAACAAATACATTTTATTAATATCTTGAAGAAGAACAAGCGTATTTTTTAAAAGCTAAACCTTTATAAAAATTAATGGCAGCAGGAGAACACAAAAAGTTTTCTGCCTTTTGAATCTTAGGTCCAGCCCTTCTCCTAAGATTAGTTAATTCGGCTTTCAATTTATTAATTTCTTCTTCTGCTCGCTTTGCTGCACTGTCAACATTTTCATTTGTATTATTTAACTTTTTATCGACTGTTTTAGCAACATCAGAGGCACCTTCCCGAAGTGTATTCTCAATTTCATCAGCCTTTTGAGAAGCTTCGGATTTTTTATTGTGAGCCATTATTATATTAGAAAAAAAAAAAAGTTATATACACGACTGAAAAAAGGCCTTGAATATTATTTTATTTATACTAATTCAAAAGAGAGAAAGAGAAAGAGGGAGAGAGAGAGAGAGAGGCCCTTGTCGAATTATTAATTCATGAGACAAAATCCTCTAATTAATGGACGTAATCTCTTTTAACAATAGCGTTGAAAGTCTCTACATTGAATGCATATTCCTTGACAAATTCTGCTTCCATTTCATGCATACGAGATCCAATTAAGACAAGAGAATGAAGAGGTCCTCCGAAGTCTACATCAACCAATTCTTCTAATGTACCGGCAACAATCTTTTGGGTATTTGTACCAATACGAGCACAGCCAATAGCTAATGAATCAGGCTTACAGATACCTTCTCCACGCTTTTCCTCGATTTCCAAAAGTTGTTCGACAGCTTGATTTACTGTCATATAACGAGGTGGCTCATAGATTAAACGGCCTCTGTGTAATTATTGTAAAAATTAGATAAAAATCAGATAAATTATAGATATATTCTATTACCTTGCCATGTTTTCAATGCTTTGTTCTTTTACCTTAATATCCAACAAACATAAAGTGTGAAGACCAATTTGATGGTTTTCCTTGACACGATCATAGAAACTATCAGGACGCCATGTCTCGGTAAAGAAGACAATAGAAATAGTTTGTCCAAAGTTGTATAATTGAAGACCACAGGCACCAATTGCATTCATAATGGAAGCATTATGAATGACTTTGACAGGAATATTCATCTCACGAGCACGAATGACAAGATCAGTGTGAGTAGTAGCACTAATGGTGTATGTGTGTTTTTGTGTGAGCATTTTCCTTGATATAATATACATATAAATCATCAAATTTACCCATAAGGATCACCTACAACCAAAAATGAAACATCTACGTTATCAGCATTGGCAAGAATGGTATCACTATCGGATTCAACCATTTCACGATCGGCAATAACAACATCTTTGCCATAGTATTCTTCCAACTTCTCCTTTCCAACAGTCAAAATAGAGGTATAAGCTTCGAGATAAATACGCTCGGAGCCCTTGACGGCTTCTAATCCAGCAACAGTAATATCCTTTTCGTCACCTAAACCGAGGCCAACAACGTACAACATATTAGTAATATAGTATCGCAAAAAGATTTGAGAACTCTGTCAAAGCTATAAACTTTTTTTCCATCAAATTACATTTACAGTAGTCACTTGTGCGGCTGCAATGAAGTTTTAGCAATGCAATACAGCTCTACTGCAGTTGTGCGTTTATTATGTGGAAAATTATGTAATTCTTTATTTTGAAGAATTCTTGTATGCCAAAATTGTATGAAAAAAAAAGCAATTTAATTTTTGAATATATTTAATCATACTTTAAGTATACTCTTATCTTATTTTTGTGATTTTTTTTTTTTTTTTTTTTGTTAGATTAGTAAATGAAATGTTTTTCAAAGCCATGTCTAATGTAAAATCAAACAAAATCATGACAAAAAAAGCTTAAAAAAATTCAGGAAGCATTTGATTTGTATCAGAAAACTTCATATGCTTCTGATTTGCATATCTTCTGCCTTATATTCATCTAAATTATAGTGTCTATAGACTGGTTTTGATATTTGGTATTCATATTATTTGAAACATAGATGAGTAAGAGGTTGGATGCAACCAAAATTTACAATGCTCCAGCCTGTTATTTTAATCAATTTTCTCATTGAATATGATAACAGTTACCATAAATTTGACTGATTTATACAGAAAAAGTATCTGTAGATTACTGCATCAAATGTTTGCTTCTTGTCGATGTTGGTATTCCTGATTTGCTTTAATGATTTACAATAAGCCACATCCTAAACTGTCACGGACAGCTGTTTTTTTCTTAAAAAATGTATCCATTTCAACAACGTCTTCTTTTCTACACTAAACACATATTAGAATAGAATGGCACCAGCTCGTAAAGAAGAAGACAAGCCTGTCGCTGTCGATCAAGATGAACAAATGGACGTTGACGAAACATCCGAAGTTGAGGAACAAGAGGAAGAAGAGGAAGAAAATTCTGACGAAGAAATGGATGAGGAACCCGATTTGGTTGTTAGTGCTGATAAAATTGAAATTGTAAGAATTTATATAAGAATAGACAAAAGTTTGGTATTAACATATAAATTTATAGGTTGGTACCCATGGTGATCCTACTGCTATGACTTTCTGTTTCAAAGAAGAGGATCATACTCTTGGTAACGCATTGAGACATGTCATCAACAAAAAGTAAGAATTTTAAAAATAATAGCTTGTAGTGCTTACCTAACTTTTGTTAATTCATTAGCCGTGATGTTGACTTCTGTGGTTATTCTATTCCTCATCCTTCAGAAGCCAAAATGAATGTTCGTATTCAAACTACAGGTAAGACTAATTAATATGCTCCAGAAAGCAAACAACCAAACTTACAACGTTTTTTTTCTCTCGCTAGATAAATCAAATGCGATAGATGCTTTGAAGACAGGTCTTCAAGATTTGTATGATTTAGTTGCTCATGTTCGTGAAGCATACGCCGAAGATTTAGCAAAGAAGGAGTACGCTGAATTCGAGGAAGTTGCATAAATGCAACAAAATTACATTTTTTTTTAAAAAACAACATCAAGATAAAAAGGATTCATTGACAGTTATTATTAGAGTTCGATATCAGATTTTTACATAACCCCATTTACACAACAACATGAAGATATTACAACTGTTTTTTTTTTTTGGTTTTTAATCTTATAAATAAATTAAATCTTGAAAAAGCAACATACACTGGGATATTTAAACTTTTTTTGGATTTCCCAGTTTCAGATTATAATGCTAAAAGAAATTACTGATTGTTGATGGATTCATTTAAGAAAAAAAAACTTGATTTTGAGAAAATTTTATGCATTTTTTTTTTTTTTTTTTTTTTTTTAGCAAGGACACCTGGTTGATATTTGGAAGCGGTTGACGAGAAGCATTTTTGTCAAAGCCGAGCAATTTCAAATTATGCTCAACAAGTCTTCAATAACCTTGATTGCGTCAATCACTAACAGCTAAACTTACCTCCATCTCGCCGTAAAAGTACAAGCTTTTTACCCTTGTTTTTAAAGTTGTATGGTACTTCTACCTTACTTTTCTGATAAAAGTATTGAACGTTTTTTCCTACACAGCATAATCCCCAAGTAAAGGCATTCATTATATGCCCTGTACAAAGAGATCCTTCAGTATCATTAACGTTTTGAAAGTGGCCGTCATCTACTTGCTTCAACGTTAATACAGAATACTCCGTCCATTTTTTTTTTTTTTTTTTTTTTTTTGACTAATCGTTAACATGAGGCTCCACTTTATCAACTTCTTGATATTCGCTATTCGCTTCTGATATAAATTTATACTGTCTAATTGAAGCATACTATTAGCAATTTAACCATTCTCTAATTAATATTATGGCCAATCTTTGCCAATTTATCGCCTGTCACTTTTTTTATTCTTATTTTGTTAATAACTTTAGAAAGTCATCATTGTTCTACATAATTCGAATGAGGAAAGTAATAAAAGATCTACAATCTGTTTGATGTCGAAGTATTGGGAATATATCGCAGGTGGTCGTTATTGATGACTAAGTGCTAGTAAATAATTAGAAATATTGATTGTTGATGAAAGCATGATGGCTCCCAATTATCAGTTGGATGCTGGTTTAAAAGCATACCTCGAAAATGTTGAAAATCTGTAATCTAGTTAAATTCCTATTGTTTTTTTTTATAACTTTTTTTTCCGTGAATATCTAAAGATATTCCACAAAATCAAAATAAAAAAAGCTAAAATCGTTTAAAATTAAGCAAATAAAAACCATGCACGATAATGAAATCATGTTTAAAACTCAATTTTTTACTGAATAAATCTACTGTAATTATTACCAAGCTTGTAATTGTGATGTATTAGGGTAAATTGAAAAATCAAAAATTTATAATATTTTGTTAAATAAAAATAAACGTAAAAATTAGGAAGGAAAAAATTCTTTAAATGCCATTTTTATGTAAAAGATGGCTATTTTGAAGCATACTTGACCATATTAAAAGAAGGCAAAGCAAAACGTACAGTATTACAAGAACATTATTGTATTTTTTTAAAAAAAGCTACAACAGTCATGCTATAATAATGTAAGTTTTAAACATCTATTTATTTAATTGAAGCGAACCTATGATACTTACATATAACAAAATACTAAGATAATAGAAGTACCTAAATTGTTCAGCTTAAAATTTAAAAATAGTGTATAATTTGCAGATTCCGTACTAAAATATGTAATAATAATAGTAATAATCATGAGAGATATATAGTATTATAAAGAGAAACTTACGTTAGAATACTTTTCACAACATTACCCTGAAATTGTAACAAAAAACCTCTTCAAAGAGTAGATTTACTATTATACCAGGTGCAGTGGAATTACATACTAAAAGCTTGATAATCATAAAATAACTTAATTTATAAATATCACTCACAGAGTTCATGCCACTTGAAATATTAAAGTGCAGCAATAATAAAGAGATACTCAAAGTGAACACAATAACAAACGCATGCGAAAATACAAAATACTTTTGAACCAATACATGTCG
>JAEPRC010001020.1:0-13090 GCA_016758945.1 Mucor plumbeus
AATGTTACACTTTAAATAGCCGATGATGTTAAACTACTAAACGACTATTTTTTTTAAAAGAAAATATCAAAAAGCAATTCAGCGAGTCAGCAATCATACGTTACCAATTGAATGAATGTGAACTGAGATTCCTGCTGTCTTAATGTTGTGCCTTTTATTATTGGACAAGAAGGTTTATCTTTATATAAATTATACAAGTTAAAAATTAAATACATTTAACGAAAATATATATGTTTTTTTTTACCTTCACTGATCCACGATGCTTTTCTCTTTTTATTTGCTCTTTTTTTGATTTCTTCTGTTGTTTCATGAACAAACGCATTTGGAGGATTAGATATAATCAATGGAAGAATGCGCCTACGCGCATTAATAAACCAATTACTAATTTGATTTAACGTAAGATCAGTTGTAAGCCTTAAATCCCGTTTTTCTTCTTCAGTTGGATATGGATGTCGGCTATGATCAATGAGCCATTGCTTTAGTATTGCTGTCACGCTCTTTGGTAAATTGCCTCGTCTTCTTCTACCATTATTGGCAGCTTTTGGCTTATTACTTGTATTAGTTTTGGCAGATTTTCGACTAATGGGCTTAGCGCCTTGTTCTGGTTCTTCTACCTCACTATCTTCACTAACTTCAACTTCTTCTTCTTCTTTTTCTTCTTCTTTCTCTTCTTCTTCTTCCTTTTCTTCTTCTTCTTCTTCTTCTTTCTCAACTTCAATTTCCTCTTCCTCTTCACCCTCTTGTTGGTTACGATAACGACGAGACGTTGGGTACCATTTATGTGGATTTGTAAATGATGAACAACTTGATGTAGGTGAGTTTGGAATCAATTGACTACTTGGAGGTGGTGTTTCAGGTGGTGATAAGCCTTGACGTCTAGTATTTTGAATAATATTATTCCAAAATTGGACATTTGTTTTAAGCATAGCATCAACCTTTTGCTTTTTCAACTCAATCAGCTGATTGTCACTGCAATACTCTGCTGTTTTTGTATCATGAAATAATATGATGGGACTAAATATACGGATCTATGGGGATAAAAAAAAAGTTATAAAACATTAGAAAAGTAGATAGGTAACGAAATTCAATTTTTTTTATATTTACACTAGCATCATCTCCACGTCGATTTTGTATAGTAGTTGTAGTTGAATGATACATTTTATTTGACAATTATATGAATATATATATATATATATAACAAAAAAGATGTACAGAAAAAGAATAACAAGTGAGAGAGAAAGAGATAGGAGAACATATAGCTATTTATAATATTCAGAAATTTCAAGGGACGTGCATATGAAAACAGAAAGGCGTGAAAATAAAAATATTGATATGCTAAGGATTGATTGATCGGCAAAAGTAAAAGGTCTATGGTAAGTATATATTTGTTGTTGTTGTTGTTTACAAATTTCAGCTGGTTTCGTAATTTAGCAAAAACCTGTCAAGCAAAAAAGATTCAGCATTAAATGTGGTTGGCAACTAGACCTTTTTTTTTTTTTTTTTTTTATTTTCATTAATGACATTCCTTTTTGATTTGACTATATGCTTTTCAAATCATAGATAAATGTTTTTTTTTATATGTATCTTTTTCTCTTTGCCTTTCTCTTTCTCTTTCCCTTTCTCTCTTTTTATCTGTATTCGACAAAAAACTGCTAAAATATAAGTTATACATAGTCATTGAATTAAGGAGGTTCGTATAAATAAAATGTGAGCTGCTAGTCTTCAAGGGGAGATCAGAGGAGAAAGATATCGAAAAAATTCAGGGGTAAATCTTTTTTTATATAATTTTTTTTATTTTTGACAGCCCTTCCCTTTTTTTTTTTTATTTTAAATGCTGGAAATCTTTCATGTACAAGGAGATAATAGCAAAAAAGAAAAAAGTTGTTTGTTTTTTTTTTTTTTTTTTTTTTTTTAAAAAAAAAAAAATCCATTGCAGATTTTTGTTACCATTTTCTCTTTATAACCGGGTAAAGAACTATTTGACAGGATAGTTTAATTCTGACACTTTTTTGAATTTTTTTTTTGTTACATACAAAATCAATTTAAAAACAACAAAAAAAAAGCAACCATATCAGTATTTCTTTACATGTACATAATACGTAGTTTTTAAAACACATCCTGTAAATACACAATACATTTACTACACAAATAAATGTTTGATTTTGAACAAGTAAACAACAAAAAGGAGCAAAAGGAGTAAAGGGGTGAAATAAAGAAATGTCAGATTGCCACTCTTCTTCTTCTATATTTATGTAATATAAGCATACAATTAAACAATGTAATGCTCATCATCTCCTTCTTGTGTCTTTTTTTTTCTCTCCTAATTACATCTCTTTCTTCTCGTTCCTTTATTTGCTGTAATGATCTACTCTGGATTTCGTTACATAAAAAAAACAAACAATCCACCCCTCTTTCTTCCTTAAGGACCCCTTAAAACTCCCAATTTATTATTATTTTGACATTACTGGTATATTTAGTAAAGATTGTCAAACTTAATTTTATTTTTCTTCTTGTCTTCTTGAATATATATATGTAAAAAAAAAAGAAATGCCGTCGTAATATGTAATATATAACTGATCATTACAGGTTTGCTGAACAATCCCATATTTTCAAAGGAATTTTTAAACACTTTAAAACTACTAAAGTAACAATGTTTAGCTAGATATGCTTTTTAGACATGTCAGCACTAGTATCATGTTTTTTTTTATGATTGTATTATAAAAGTTGTGATATTTGTTCACTTTTTCAACTATTTCAGACTTAGAGAAACTTTTTTCGTTTTTCATATTTTTCATGAAAAACCACTATCAAAAACCAATATTCTTAATGCTTCTTTTTATGTAATTTATTGAAATACGAAACTTGATTATCTATTCATTGCGTATATACACTCATTTCTGTTACAAATATCACACGTGTCCATGTCAGTTGTTAGATATCGTAAGTACAGTATATAGAATTACATATGTTTTAGTTCTTTTTTGACACATTACCCGCCATTTTTTTTTTTTTTTTTTTTTTTTTTTTTATATTTGTTCAATATAGTTTCTTTTTGGAAATGATTAAAAAATATCAATCATATTAAGTTAATATGACATAAATACTGGAATGTAGATATGAACCTAAAAATACATCATCGGATTAATTCATTTTTATAGTCATAAATACAATTTCCATTCAAGTTTACTTGGCTTTTACACATATCATACCTTGAATGGATCAAGAAAATATCCTTTCCTTTTTATTCGCACCCCCAAAACCCAAAACAAATGATCAAACACGTTGTATCTTAAAAAGGAAATATGAATATGTTGAACACAACCAATGTTGACGGTTTGAAATAGCGATATTTTTCAATCTACACAATGCTTGATCCTTCATTCTAATGGCAATGTTTTTTAAAAATTAATTTTCTATATGGGTAGAGAGTTACCATTATATAGAAACGTTCAACACAAAGCGGTTTTTGAGTACCATATGGGTACACAGAATAAGCTGCACATGTACTGAATAGGTAATTTACAAAAAAAGGTGCCTATAATAATTTGTGGATCACAAAATTGGGATATTCATGATTTGAAGCTCCAAAATCAAACGGAACTCTAAAAATTGTGCATAATAATGGATTGATAAAAGAAAAGAAAAAAAAAACCACACCGCAGTATTCACGATAATTGCCATGGCAATCAAATATCAACAAAAAAAAAAAAAAAAAAAAAAACAGCAAGTTCAGGTACACAGTCATGTATTTTTTTTAACATGGTTACCATACTTTAACGCTCAGGGCAATCATCTTGTACTCGAATTCTCGGTGCAATATTTTTCACAAAGGTAACCAAAGTCATTTGCTTTTAGAAATTAAAATTGTTGCGAGCCGATTGCAAAGCCTCAAGTCAGGAGATGAAATTTTCCAAAATTGAAAAAAGAAAGTAAATGCATTATTTTTTTGCCACATATCAACGGATCTATAAGCCGTTTTGTGGGAAGATAAAAAGATAATGCATTTAACAGCTTTGCTGTCGACTCAATTGACATAGAAATAGATAAGTTACATATGAAAAAAATACATAAAGTTGTGCTTTATCGTCTCCCCCTAGAATCAGGAGTTTGTTTTTTTTAAAAAAAAAGGTCATCAGGAGCAAAAAGAAAAAAAAAAAAGAAAAATTTGATGGAAGAAATGTGTTGTGATCACAATATCAAGTTGTTGCCTTGATTCAATTAAATAAAGGATGGTGATGTAGTATTCCTTACGTCCATTAAAACTCAATTGAAACTGATATTGAATGGTAATTGGATTTGTTTAAGAATAGAAATGCCTTTTCATAAAACCAGGGGATAAATTTTTTATAAACTCCCTTCTTAGCCCGCTTAAAACTTCAATCGAATAAAGCGCCTTTTAAGCAGCCAACCCACACACAGGTATGAGAAACCCAATGTTAAGACATCATATAATCTGTGCGGTTCTAAATTTTTTTGTCTCCCTCTTTTTCTTTTTCTTTCACTTTTTTTCTCTCAAAAATCATTGAATTCAGAAATTTTATAACAGAATGTACATGAAAGAACCTCGTAAAACCATTGCTGTTGATCTCGATCAAACATTAGCATGCACATTAGAAAGCTTAGTTGAATGGCATAACGATATATATGCTACAAATTTCAATGTTACAGATTTTAATACCTATGAATATTGGAGGGTTTGGGGAGGTACTCGAGAAGAAAGCTGTATGAAAATCAGAGATTTCTATGATTCAAGCTATTTTGACCAAATTCAACCTATTCAAGATTTTGCATTGGAAGCACTCAAGATGTTAAAGAGACGTCATTTCTCCTTGGTAATCATTACATCCCGACAGCAATTTGTTGCAGAAAAAACCAAAAGATTTGTTGATAGACATTATCCAGGTATGTAACGCAACCACAAAGCATTTTATTGTACACAAGTTGACTGATAAAAAAATTACACAAAAAGGTATTTTTGATAGTATTTATTTCTGTAATTTGGATTTATCAGACTCTGAACAACTGGAATATGTATCAAAACCTAAATCTGTTATTTGTCAAGAAATTGGAGTTGATGTGTTGATTGATGATTCTTTAGAGCATGCATTTGACTGTTCAACTCTAGGTATTGATATCTTGTTATATGATAGACAAGGACAATATATTTGGAATCATGATGATATTTTAAGAAAAAGACATGCACAACATTCTGCACCAACACTTACATCTACTTCAAGAAGATTATATCACCAAACTCCTCGAGAATTATCAAAAAACGTGCATCGTATGACAAGTTGGAAAGAAATTATTGCACAATTTCCAAAGCCATCTAGTCCACTTCGATTTTGTTATTTTGCAAATGAAAGTGAAGCAGAAGGAGAAGAGGAAGATTCATGTGATAGTGAACAAAATTACTTTGATACTCCAAATTATTATGGATATGAAACTATTGAAGTAGAAGAAATGAGTGAAGAAGAGGAAGAGGAAGAAGAAGAGGAAGAGGAAGAATATCCTCTATACAGAGATAATCGAGTTTGGGTTTAAATTATAATATATCTTTGTTGAACAAAGACCACCACAAACAGCAAAATATCATACCCTTTGCCTAAAAAAACAGTATTTTATCTCTTTTTTTCAATATTAAATAATTTCTTTTGTGTCTCCATATTAAAAAATAAAATAGTTTTTTCTTTCTGTTTCTATTTTTTTTTTTTTTTTTTTTTTTTTTTTGCTTTTGCTTTCATATATTTTGCATTATTCCCCCGCAATAGCAAGAAAAAAGACCCCTCCCCCTCCTCTTTTTTCGTCATCCCTTTATCCTTTTTCTCTCTCACTCTTTTCTATATCAATAATTTGTAACTAACAGGACAAAGAGAGAGATTTCTCGTCACGTTTCTTACTGACCAAAAAAAGATAAATAATAAAACTTATTTAAAAATGTCTTTGTTTGTTCATCCTCTTGAACAACAACCTCAACATTCTGAACAAGAAAAAATCACACTTGTACCTGATTCTCCTACTGATACCACCATGTCTCACCAACAACAACAACAACAACAACAACAACATCAGCAACAAACTCCGTCTTCATCACCATCTCCACCACCTCGTCAACAACAAAGAGCTTATTCTGTCACTGCAATGCCAAGTGAATTACAAAAATCAGTTATGAGACATCAAGAAGCAGAGCATCAAGAAAAACTTCGTCATAATCAACCTTGGTGGCAATATTACTATCAATTATATCACTATCATTTACCTCCGGGAAGAAAACCAACAGTTTTCGGCCCTTATTTATTATTACAAACTATGGGAGAAGGTGAATTTGGTAAAGTCAAGTTTGGAATTGAAGTAAAAACAGGACAAGAAGTAAGTTTTGTAACCTGAATATAACACACTATATTAAACTATTTTTGATTAGGTCGCTATTAAACTTATTAGAAAAGATAGTATTGATTCTACCTCACGTATGACTAAAGTTGAGAGAGAAATATCTGTGTTACGGGTAAATAGAGCTACTAATAAAGAAAGTTCAATACCCCCCCCAATATCTAACTCCCTCTCCTCCTACAATAGATACTTCGCCATCCTAATATCGTTGAGTTATTCGATGTCATTGAAACAGAAAAATATATTGGCATCATATTACAGTGCGCCACAGGCGGTGAATTATTTGATTATATCCTTGCTCATCGTTATCTTAAAGAAAGAGATGCTAGCAGATTATTTGCGCAGCTGATTAGTGGAGTACATTATATGCATCAAAAACACATTGTTCATAGAGATCTTAAATTGGTAATTTTTTTTTAGGTATTTAAATGACCAAAAATGCTTAAAGAGTAAAATTCATTAGGAAAACTTATTATTGGATAAACATCGTAATGTATTAATCACTGATTTTGGTTTTGCAAATCAATTTACATCACCTCAAGATGATTTGATGTCAACTTCATGTGGATCTCCTTGTTATGCTGCACCAGAATTGGTCATGAATCAAGGTGTCTATGTTGGTCCTGCTGTTGATATTTGGTCTTGTGGTGTCATTTTATTTGCTATGTTATGTGGTTATTTGCCTTATGACGATGATCCGGCAAATCCAGAAAGCTACAATATCAACTTGCTTTATAAATATATTTTGAATACCCCTTTGATTTTTCCGGACTATATCTCGGAAGAAGCTTGTGATTTATTAAGTTTAATGCTGGTGCCAGATCCAGAAAAGAGATGTACAATGGAAACAATTATGTCTCATCCTTGGTTAAGTCCACATCAACATTTATTTGTTCATATACCTGAACAACAACAGGAACAAAAACTAGAACAAGAACAAGAGAAAGAGGAAGAACAAGTTGTACCTGATCAAGATATACCTATGCCTGAATCTACTAGACGTAATACTACTATTGGCGTATCACAATATCAAAATGATGTAAATGAAGTTATTGATATCCCTCAAACAATAAAAGAACAAGAAGTAAATGAGAATCAAGAAATGGAAGAAACTGTTCCACCAGAATTACAAGATACCACTACAAAAGATACACCTATGCAAGATATATCCAACATAGAATTACCTCCTTTAACTGTTGTTGCAAATGATAACACTGATAAAACCAGTGAAACAACAACATCAGAACTTCCCGCCAAACAACAACAGCAACAACAACAACAACAACAAGAAGACCCTCCTACTCCTCCTCAAAAACAAGGGATTCCTATAATTGAAAATGAGGAACCGCCTATTTCTCCATTACCTACAATTAGCCAAAAAACTCAAAATAGACCTAAATCAACAATTTCCTCTACAGAAAAGGTTCTTCATTTCCTTTCTGGTCATAGTAACACGCCTAAACCAGGTAACACCAATGAGAAGCGCACAAGACACATGTCTCTTGCAATAGAAAATGAATCACCCTCCATTTTACAAGCTAAATTTTTATCCAGTATGAGCCATCAACGTAAAGCAACAGCATCTTCATCTGTACAGCAACAACAACCTATTCCAGAAGCATCTCCTTCACCAAATACCAGTGCTAGTACACCTCATCCAAGTAAAAAACCAAATACTAAACGTAATGTTCGTCTTAGTACCATTACACCATCACCACCACCTCAATCATCTCACACGAATGACAGAGGCACAAGAAGAAAGACTTTAAGTTTATTGGTCAATTCAATGACGGACAACAGTAAAATGCCATTCACAAATCGACGTCAAAGTAATACTCGTACTCTTACACCTCCCACCACTAGTACATCAACTGAAGAACGTGTACACATGATGCCTTCTGTTTCAGAACATACTATTAATGGAATGACTGATAAAGAAAAGCATCGTAGTGCAGGTAAAAAATTAATGGATTGGTTTAAAAAGAAGCCTTTGAGTAAGTTTTTTTTTTGTTTCGTTTTTCAGTTTATAAAACATGTAAAAACTAATAATAATCTTCTAAATAGGTACAATTCACAGATCTACAAATCAATCTAATGATACAATGTTGCACAACAATAATGATCGTCCCTCTTCTGCTTCAAATACAAATGGCAGCGAACTTTCTGATTCAATAGTTGATCTTAAATTACGTACTCATCATGGTGCTGTTGATCAAGAAGCTCTTACTTCCAGACCTCCCACACAAGTATTTGCAGAAGTCAAGGCAGCATTAAAAGCATTAGGATTAGAATGTAAACGAGATGGAAGTGAATATAAACTTAAATGCTCTCGTCCTAAACGTCCTGCCGAGAAACGAGTTAATAATAGTAATAATTATCAAAATGGTAATCCACCTTTCCGTATGTTGTTACGTAGATCTAGCGCTCATCAATCAACTGTTTCAGCCGCAACTTCTACAACTGCTACAACCACAACCACAACCACAACCACATCTACAATAACAAAGACTGATGGAAAGGTTGCTAATCCAACAATTTATGGCGATCCAAATGTTGATCCTGGAGAGGAAGTACGTTTCAGTGTGGAATTGTGCAAGATTAAAAACTTACCAGGTCTTTATATTGTTGATATGCGTCGTATGAGAGGAAATGTTTGGGCTTACAAGTTTATTTATCGTACACTTTTGGATACACTTAAATTGGGTGGTAAAGGCGGTTACTTAAACACTGAAAAACAACAACAACAGCAACAACAAAAACAAGCTTCTGCTGAGAAAACTGTAGTTTTCAATGATAATGCTAATACTGCAAGTAACCGTCTAAGCACAGCTAGTAGTAGTGGTGGAAATAGTAGTAGCATATTAGATGATCATCCTCACACACCATCCCCTCCTACCTCTACTGGTAAAGAAGCAACAACAGCTACTGCTGTTGTAGCTTAATTTTTGAACTGTTTTCCTTTATTTCCTTAATACAAACGCACAAACACATATACACACAAAAAATATAATCTAATTACTTAATACTAACAATACCCCCCCTTTTTTTTCTTTTCCCTCTCTTTTTTCGTTCCTGAATCCTGATCCAGATGTGCGGGAATATAAACTAATTAATGCAACGTTGCAGCATTTAACAATTTACAACTCTCAAGTTTACAACATACATGCATATTTAAGAATGTTTAACTTGAATGTAAACACGTTTGATTACACACTGTATTTAATATTTTCATATTTTGTTAAGCAAAAGCTCAATTATTTACGCAAAAAAGCAATGTGGTAGTATTGATCCAATTGAAATCATTACCAAATTGCTGTTCAATTTGTTGCTCTGCACTATGGGAAAAAACGCGAAAATAGCAATTTTAAAATTTGCAGTTATTTATTTTTTTACACAAGATTGTTATAAAGTTATACCTTTCCAATAACATCCTCACGTAAAACAGTTTCTGCAACGATTGCCATAGCAGTTTTTTCAGAAAATTTGTAGTTTGTATCTCATTTTACAACTTTTTTTCCGTAGTGCTGTGCCTCCTTCTCCTTCCCCCCTTCCTCCCCCCAGATTCACAATGATTTTAAAAGCCAAATAAAATATCAGACATAATACTACAACATTCTCTTTCTCCACAAAACTATCCACAATACAAAACATATTTACGTTCATATAAAGAAGCACTTTAGGGATGTCAGGTATGCTTTTTTTTACAACTAAAGAAATACCGACTTTCAAAACTAATTTACCTATGGTTTCTATGGTTTCTGACTTTTTCAGAGGCTCAGAGCCATCTAATAACATTCCTTACATTCCATAGTTTACTTTTGTTGCATTGTTATCAATTTTTTTTTTGAAATATGAAAAGCCAAAAATGTTATACAGTTTAAAAAATTATAAACTGTTTAATTCTGTTACATTCTATGGTTGACAGCCTTTAATGACTTGCTGTGATACTGTCGGAAAAAGCTCTAGTCCATAAAGTTAATATAACTTTTTTTGCAAGTAGCTGTGACAATGTTGAATGCATGAGTACTTTACTTGAAAAAATCTTTCTGCTAAAATTGCTTACAGACATGAATATTCACTTTGCTTTCTTGTTAAATAACCTAGATTTGGTTTATTATAAAAAATTAATCAACTAAAAATGTATAAAAAACTTGCTCAACAACTTTAATTATGCATCAAAGTAAAGCTTTCTCATAAAGAAGAAGGGCTTTTATAGGAGGATATACTAAAAATCACCAAAACTTGTACCCCCCAGATATATCCACAAAAATAATAGATACAGCAAAATAAGTTGCAGATTCAAAATCAGTAAAGAATTTCGGTTAAGAAAACGGAAATTTCTGATCCCTAGCTATACCTTTGTAAAAAAAAAAAAGGTAGTAAAATCATTTGATTTCTTAAAACTTCAAAATAAATACAAACTTGGTTTTTATTAACCTATATGAGTTACCGTTTGTAAAAAAAAAAAAAAAAAAAAAAAAAAAAAAATATATCTCTGAAACTTTAATATGTTTTAAACCATGAAAAAAAAAGTAAGGTTTTGGCTGAAAACTATGTTACGCAAACTTCTTAACAACGAGATATTTGACACCTCAGGTTGAGTTTTTTAAGTGGGAGGAGGGGGAGGAAACCCCAATGTTTCACTTTTGATGCCTTCATATTAATTGAAAAAAAAAATCAAGATAAATAGAAATGAGTCTTTTGGCAATATTCTGTAGCATCTCAAGTATGTCCTTGCATTTTTTTATTTCTTGATCATTTATTAAAATGAGGACACGCTCCAATTTTGAATCTGACCATTGTAAAATTATATAAGCAGATATTTATTATCTGACTGAGCTTAAATCCAAAAAGAATCCAAATGGATAAAAAATCCGTGAAAATACCAAAATGTTTAATAACTCACAAAAACGCATAGTAAGTTGACTTTGCGTAACAAATGTTTTAGACTTGATTTTTAATTTTAAATTGACCTGTATAGCTTTTAAAAATATTTTTCTCACAAAATTTCTAGTAAATTCAATATTAAATTTTAGCGGTTTTTGCTCAAAAAGTATGCATATTTCAAATGCATTCCTAAAATATTTTATCTTCACATAATGCACAAAAATAGTACTTACAGATAAAGTATTTACTTGCAGCTGTAGCCCTATTTCCGGTAAAGATATTCAGTTTTTTCTTCACTTTTTTGTTTTCCCGATTTGGAAAGATGGGCATTTACAAGGGAAAAATATCCAGGTTTTTTCATCAAAATCAATCCATTATTTTATCTCAATTTTCTCGGCGAAAAATCAATATTTTTTGATGAGACAAAATAAAATAGACATCTACAGATGAGCAATATTATATGAATCCAAATTTACAAACCAGTCTCGCCTTCATGTCATTCTATTCAATAAAAATATACCAAATTATGCCGATTTTTGACATTTGAAAAAAAAAAATGTTCTCCGAATTATTTGAAAATGAAATATGTAATAGAAAATGATTAAACAACTGTTTTTTAAGCTCTAGCAATATTGCCATAGCTTAATGTTTTGTCGAGATATATCGTGCTAAAAATTGACTTTAAATATTTAAGCAGTGCATTGATTTTCTTTTTCAAATTTAACAACAATCACTATAGTAACCAGCCTTGGTCAATTAAGGCCTAATTGTAGCTGTGACAATGTTGAATGAATTTCGTGCAGCTCAATTGTGGTAGTATGAGAAGTTTTTTCTACATTTAAAACGCGTAGATGGTTGGTTGGGTTGATTATTGATTTATCGAGACTTGTTTAAAATAAATTCAACGTAAAAAGTACCGTTTTATTATGAGCTTATAGAGAGGGTTTACATACTAATTGGATGAGTGAATTAAATGCGAATAATAGTATAATTAGAATAAACATGTGTATAATTGTGTGAATATAATAGAATCATGTTTCTATAGACTATAGTCCCATAGTAGCATGATGATAACCGCATGGAATGTAGCATTGTATGATTTGCATGTCAAACATCATGGTTTGGCAAATGCCCTGAACTGGTAATTCGGTAATTCCTAATTCTGATAGATCCTCAGAATTGAAAGGTTTTCTGAAGCAATATGCAGATTGACAGCACCTAAAAAATAAAACAGACAAATTGCTTGAAAATACAGCGAAACCAAAGGACATCTTGAAATTGGTTCTTAATATATTATTATATTTAATACAGAAAAAAATTCTTTATGCTACAAAAAAGTCTTCGAAAAGCCAATATTTGTAAAAACAAGAATAATGATTTTTGCCATAAGATGAAAGATGAAAGATACACTGTGTAGAAAATTCGTACAATTATATCCCTGAAAACCTCACGAGCTTGCAACTAAGGTATAATTTTGACTACAAAATAATGCGTGTAAAATAAAAGAACTGAGAAATCAAAACCCTACTGCATACAATTGCAATATATATTTTCAATTGAAAATGTAAATATATTTTAAATTTTCAAATTGAAATTGCCTGGAATGGCTCACAAATTGAAAATAATTTAGTATAATAAATTGAAGTAATTTATCATCAGAACATAGTAAGGTTATATATTTTTACTGAATCAAATTTTGAGGTATGTCTTTCATCGTTGAAGTCGTAACAATCTCATGTTATTTTGACTCAATATGTTTTTTTTTTTTTTTTTTTTTTTTTTTTTTTTTTTTTTTTTTTTTTTTTTTTTTTTT
>JAEPRC010001021.1:0-13086 GCA_016758945.1 Mucor plumbeus
TTTTTTTTTTTTAGGGTAGAACGTAGTGGATATACTTTATTTATTATTATTTAATGTGAAGACTTAATATACATGAAACTCCTACAATAACGCTTCATGTAGCACAACGTAAACGTAAAACTAAAGGCCAAGAGATTGAGAGGTCTCCACAAGTGGGCCTACTATAAACAAGGCTGCGATATGATGATATTATGAAAGTGGGGAAAGAAATCTACTAAATAAAGTGCTGCACCCAGAGCCAAACAGGCAAAAGGTTTTATTTTAATAGTGAAATACTTGTGAAAATCTGAAACATTAGCACTAAAAAAATTATAACAACTACTAGGTATAGGTTATTTCCCGGGATGTGTTTTTGGATTAAAGTTAAACTTCTCAGGTGCATTAGGATATTATTTGCTCTTGGTATTAATTAATAATAAAAAATAGTTGAGCAGGAATGGAAGATGAGGCCCAGTTTTACTAAGAAATATTGAAGTTTGCCTATCTGAGTCTTTTGTGAGGTATAAAATAAATTTGGGATTAGTTTGCATAGTGCGATCAATTTGCATATATTTTTGCAGTATTCAAAATATATTTAAAAGCGTGCGGTATGGGGCCATTTATAGAAGAAATGATATTTCAAGATATTTTGATCTCTTAATAGTTTGTAAATATTTGCAGACTATTAGTAAGAATGGACTAAAATTTCGATATATGATATAAATGTTAAACGTGCCCTATCTGCATGTTCCAATATTAACAAAGATTTCAGTGTAGTATCGGAAAAAAATAATATAAAAGAATTGCGGTGGAATCTCTTTATATTCAAGTATTTTAAATAATATTTTGAAATAGATAATTTTCATTGTTATTTAGTGGTTTATCTTAATTTTACATTGAGATATTGCGTAATGAACAACATAAGCATTAGAACTGATAAACAGAAGGTCATAGTCTGGATCATAGAGCATTTTGTTTAGAAAGATATTCAATTTGCGTTATCATAGACACACTTGCTTTTTTTTGACAGGCATATGCCGAAGCTGATGCACTTGACGCGAAAGTATATATTACAGATTAACAATTTTTAGTATAGTAAAAGCTTTTGTTGAAAAAATGTTTCACGGATTCATTTAATACTGAATATAATTGAACACAACTTTGCATGTTCCTACGTATTCCAAGTTTTCTTTTTATGTGCATATCGCATAAATGAAAACCCCCTCTTCAATATAGTTAAGCTTTTTGAAATATATCATGTAATAAATATAATGACGACTGACATGAAAACACCCAACGCTCTGACTCTCTCTTGGCTTGAATTGGGCTTTAACTTTAGTATGAAACTTTGAATCCATAATATCTGAATATATGATAAATTTTACATATTACGATCATTTTTGAGTGGTATAAAAACAAACATATAGCAAGGTAAATCAACAGATTTTTATCAACTATAACTTTGAATTTATTCTACATATACTGCGAAAACTGTCAATTGCATTGTGTTACGAATAGACTGATATTTGCATACGTGGCTACCATCTACATCACGTGAGGACTTGCAAAGCTCTATATATAAATCAAAGAAATTAAGAAAATTTGTTTTTCTTTTCTAACACTCACAATTTTTTTTCTCGGTAAAAACCACCCTTCTTTTTTCAATTTGAGAAAAAGGAGACACTTGAACTTGATTAGAAGAACACTATAGAAGGAAAGAGTGGTCGTGTTTGTTTACTGACTGCCTTATTTTATCTTCTTTCCCTCTCTCTCTCTCTTTGTGTATTACTGTTTAGAAAGAAGAAAAAAAAGTAGAAAAAAACACCAAATATTAAACGTACACTTCGTATAAACAACTTTTTTAAAAAAAAACGTATTACCTAAAGAAACCAAAAAAAGAAAAGCGTTAAAATGTCTTCTGATGAAGAGGATTCAGATTGCCCTTTGTGTATGGAGGAATTAGATATTGCTGACCGCAATTTCAGACCTTGTCCTTGTGGATATCAGGTTTGTCCTTGGCTTCACTTATTGCTTGGCGGTAACTAATTGATTTTTATTATTTTTTATTGAATAGATTTGTCGTTTCTGTTGGCATCATATCAAAACAAACTTGAATGGACGTTGCCCAGCTTGTAGAAGACTCTATAGTGATCAAATTGTGGAGTTCGTCCCCGTCAGCGCAGAGGAAATCTTGCGTTTGAAGAAGGAAAAGAAGGAAAAGGATCGCCAAACACGAGATATGCGAGACCCCAGCAGAAGGCAGCTTTCGAATGTTAGAGTTGTCCAAAAAAACCTTGTCTATGTTCTTGGTCTAACTTCAAAACACGCTAGTGTTGAGGTAAAGCATTAATAACTTTTTTTTTTAGTCTATTTCTTGAATGACGCCGTTAACAAATATTTCAATTAGAATGAATTTTTCAAAAAATATGGTCGCATTGAAAAGGTAGTTATTAGTAAACGATCTGCCCCTTCAACTGGTTCTAGTTCATCTGTGGGAATTTATGTCACATTTGCTCGAAAGGAAGATGCTGGAAAAGCTATCGAAGGCATCAACGGTATTGAATTCGAGGGTAAAACTTTAAGGTATAGTAATGCAGCATTGTTGCAAAACTAAATTTATTGATAAAGTAACATGGTTTTCTGCTTTCTAGAGCTTCATACGGTACAACAAAATACTGCACTTATTATTTAAGGCATATGTCATGTCCAAACCCTAATTGTATGTATCTTCATGAACCTGGAGATGATGTGGATAGCTACAGCAAGGACACGGTAACCATTGGGTAAGTTAAGTTAATGGATAACTTACATTTTGGTAAGAAATGCTAATGTATTTATAATGCGTAGAAAACATGCCAATACAGCCTCAACTTCAACTACCACATCGGCATATCCCAATAAACGACCTGCTACATCCGCTAAGCCTACGGCTGCTGCCACGAATGTCCCTGCCGTTACTCCGGAGTCGAAGCCTGCTACTGTACCTCGTACATGGGCTCCCATACCCAAGGTTGTTCCTATTCCACCTGTTGTAATTCCGAAGGAAGAGCCCGTTACTCCTCCTCCTCCCTCTCCACCATTCCAAGAGATCAGATCGTCTGCGTCTACCAAACAATCTAAACCAAGTGCTAGCTCTTCCTCTACAACTGTATCTAAATCTACTACCCCAAAGGTCAGCAAAAAGCCAGTTTCTACTGAAAAGCATGTCAAAAAAGTTGTTTTGCCTTTGGTACCTGACGAAGACGAAAAACCCGCACTTCCTGCTACTGCTTCCTGGGCCAAAGCTCAACCTGTTGTTAATCATGAGAGCGTTATTACACCTGCCAATTTTGGACCTTCTTTATCCGATGCTTTACACGCTCCCCAAAAACCCAAACACTCACCTTCGCTTAAGGTTAAAAAGGAAAAGAAGAGTAAAGGTAAGATGGTTCGTTTGGAGGAATTTGAAGAGGCAGAGAGAGAAGCAAGAATGGCTGCAATTAGACCAAAAATTGTCTCCAAGCCGGAGGTTGCCCCAATTGTTTCCCCTGTAGTTGCTCATTCTATTGCTCCCGCTGCTGCTCCTGCTGTAGCTAAATCTCAATCACTTGTGGAAGTTGAATCCGACTCTCCTGATGCTCACGTAACTAAGAAATCTACTACTGAAAGTAATTTAGTTTTAGAAAAGGAAGTGGAGAAGCAGGATGCTTCTTTTAGCAGAAAAGAAAAAGAATTGCAGGAAGTCGGGCTAGACGTACCTATTCTGGATGAACATATGCCCGAGATGTTGGAAATTAAGAAATCAAATATTACTCAACAAATTGATGAGGAATCTCAATTGAAGGAGGAGGATATTCTCATGGAATTGGATCAATCTCAATCCCAAACTAATAATAGTGATGTTTTGGTAAGTTCCAAACAGGGCAATGTCAATCTATCCCAAATCGAGAATCAAGCTGAGCGACTCGAAGAAGGCGACGAGAAGATTCAGAATTTAGCTTTGTTGAACGACAACATTATCAAAGCATTCGATGATGCTGCTGCCGCTGCTGCCGATGAATCCTCTGAGAAAGTACAATCTGACGAAACCCTTCAAGAAACTGAAGATTCAGTTAGTGATTCAGAACAATTCGAAATTGAGGACCAAAAATTAGCCCAAAATATCTCATCGCCTTTGGCAGCAATGGACAGACTGTCTGCATTGGTTCAGCAAGAAATTATGGTTGATTCTCCTGAGCAACCCTCTTTCAATGGCACTCAACAACCACAGCCACAACAACCACAGCCACAACAACCACCACCACCACCACCACAACAGCAACAACAACAACAGCCTCATCCATCTCAATCTCAACAACTTCATCCTGGCATGAATAGATTTGATTTAGGTATGCCAATGCAACCTGATAATCGTCGTATGGCACCACCAGGCCTCAGTGGACCTCCTCCACCGCCTCCTGATTGGATGAACCGCAGTTTTGATCCATTTAATGGCCAAGACCCTTCTCTTATTGCTGCTCGTCGTTTACAACATTCTCAACGTATGTTGGAAGCAAGCGGTTTGTTTGCAGGTGGCGGATTTGGCCATCCACCAGTAGTTCCTCGCTTTGGGTTTTCTCCTGATTTCAATCGTGGACCCAATGGATTTATGCCTCATCAAGCTCCACCCCCTCCACCCATGGGCATGTTCCCCCCTCCACCTCATCCTATGATGCGACATCCTCCTCCACCTGAAATGATGAATATGCAACCTCCATTTGGGCCTCCACCCCCACAAATGCAACAGCAACAGCAACAAATGGATGAATTGAGAAATGAGTTTAATGGAATGAATATAAATGGTAATGATGAGCATCATCAACAATCCCGTGATGATCTTCGAGCTCTTTTGCCCAATGTCAAGATTAGCTTTAATAATCTTCAAGAAAAGAGAAGAGCCGAAGAATTCTATCAACAACAGCTCATTATGCAACGCCAACAGCAACAGCAGCAAATGCAACAACAGCAGCAACAAATGCAACAGCAACAGATGCAACAACAGCAAATACAAATGCAACAGCAGCAACATATTCAACATCAACAACAATATCAACATGAACAGAGAATGTCAGAGCAAGAACAGATACCCACTCGTTTAGATAACAGTGAAAATAATATAACAAGCAACTCTTCTAGGCATCCTCCTTTCACTGATATTTCTTCACCTTCTATTATGCAATCTGTACAAGAAAAGGTACTCTTAAAGTCGCCCATGAGTCAACAATGGCAATCAGACCAATTACTTGGCCAAAGGGAGATGGAAGAGAAGAAAAATAACCCTGATGTTCGTGTTGAAGCACAAAATTTCTTTGGGGAATTTTTACGTAAAGCAGCTTCATCTACTCAGCAAGAAATGTCTCCAAAGAGAGATGAACAACCCCTTCAACCTGCTGGTAAAGTATATTGTAGATCTTATTATAATGACAAATACTAACTATTAATTATAGCAACTACATCTTTACCTTTTCAAGATCCTGCCATTATGTCTGTTCGTTTAGTCAATAATGAAATGCCTAATAACGATATTGTTCGTTCTCAAAATACTATTCTTCAAATTTTGGGTGGTCAACCACCACCACCCTCTCCTATGATGACACTTGAGCAACAACAACAGCAGCAACAACAACAACAGCAGCAACAACAACAACAGCAGCAACAAATGCACCAGCAGCAGCAATTCCATCAACAACAAAGACATATGGATCCTAGATTTGCTATGGAGCAGCAACAACAACAAGGGAGAATGATACATCAAGATCGTAATTTCAACGATATGGCACCTAAGCATTTTAATAATATGTTTATGGGTCATCCTCCTAATTTCCAACAACAGCAACAACAACCATTATTTCATCAACAAGGTCCTCCTCCTCCATCAAATTTTATGAATGGATTTAGAGAAGCTTCTCCAATGAATATGATGGGTCGTATGCCTCCTCCACCACCCGGAATGATGAGGCCACCTCTTGGAGATATGAGATTTAGAAATATGAATGGTCAACACCCACCTCCTCCACCTGGCATGTTTTCTAATAATGCTTCTACAAACGAAGATCATCAATAATTTAATTTTACTTTCATTCTCTTGTAATTTTTCGTTATCATATATACAATATTGATTAATCCTTCCCCCTTTTTTTTTAAAAAAAAAATACGCTTGTAAAACCCTTTTTTTTTTCTTCTTTTTTTTGAATATATACACAACAACACTTTTAAAATATAATAAAGCATTTATTTGTTAACAAAATTCATGCTATAACCACCACTTCCACTGGGATCTTGTTGTAACTGAAAGTTGTCAGTTGAAAGACCAAATTTACCCAAAATTGAATTACCCAAATCCTTCAATTTGCCAATCATTTCTTCCTTTTCTTTTTCTGTTTTGTCCTTAATCTTGTTTGGTAACTCTCTTTCTGCTCGCTGACATTCACGAAGGGTATATGCATCTTTAGCTTCTTGTTTCAATTTCTTGTAATCTTCTAAAGACTCTGTTAGGGATGTTGAGGTGTCAATTTTTTCATTAGCTTGTGCTCTTCGAAGTAATGCTTTCATATATTTTGAATCCAATGTTAATGCTTGAGTACACATATCGCGAGCTTCTTTGTATTCATTCTGGTTGATAAATTGTTATTATTTTCTTAGTTAGTATATATATATATATATGTATATAAGTAATTACCTGTTTTAAATGACAAGCTGCTATATTTCCAAAATAAATGGCTCTATCCTTTGATAATGATAGAGGGCAAGTCATTAAAGCATTTTCATATTCTGAAATAGCTTTGACGTAGTCTGCTTGAGCAAAATATGCATTGCCCTTTGATTTATATTCTGCAGATTCTTTAATTAATCTCTAGATATGCATACATTCAGTTAAAATTCTTATTTTAATGGTTAAATTAGACTTACTTCTAGTTCTTCGGTTTGATATTCTTCACTATCAAAGAATATATCACCGTCAAGGTCAGCTTCTACTACTTTATTTGTTTTGAGAGTTTCTTCAATCTTTTCCTCAACAATAACTAAACAAACTATTGAGTTGCTAATCATTAAAGAACAATTATATATATATATAAATACCTGCGGGAGCAACTGGTTCTTCGATTATCTCTTCAACTACAGCCATAATATCGAAAACAATAAAGAGAAAGAGGTCGAAACAATATGACTCTTGAAAAAAACATTGAAATTTTTAGTCTACTTCATTTGAACATCAGATAGTAATTCCTGAAATGTCAGAAGAGGCTGAGCCAGCTTTGAAACCGAATTATAAGGATTTTGTAGATGGTGTACAACTTTAAAAACATTTAAAGGTTTATACAATTAAATTCATCAACATATGAGGCATATAAGAATAATTTGTATTCACCCAATTTATATAGAAAAAGCTATTTCTTTATTTTTTATAAACGGTATTGTGTATTTCATTATACACATTTACAGCCTATTGAAGCAAAGAAAAATTAAACAGAACGAAATAATACGAATATAGATTACTTTTAAGATTAAAGGCTTTTATTTTACATTTTTCTATATAGATTTACTCTTCTTTATGCTCCTTTTCGCTGTCCTGAGTAGCATTAGATTTCTTGAGAGTTGATGTATAATACCACATGTCAAATTCTTTTGGAACATCAGCAGCTGGAAGAGGGTTGCTTTCAGGCACACTTGAAACCGTAAAATTACTTGAATCGGTTTTGTAAGGAGAATTTTCTACAGAAAGATTAATTCTTGAATAATGAAATGTTAATTAATATAACAATAAACATCTTTTTATTAGTCATACTTACGTTTGAATATTCTGTCTAGGTGTTGTTCCATTAATCAAGAGTTCCCAATGATGATGTGTTTCGAGAACAATATCAGTAGCAAATGACTATATAAGAGTGGTCAATTTTTTATAAAATTCACTAAATGATTCAATAATATACCTTGTTTTTTGCTTCACCATCAAATGCAATACCATTTTCTTTCTTTCCTTGAGGAAGTTTATAAACTCTAAAGAAGGTATCTGTTGACTCCAGATAACCAGGCATATATATTTCAACATCTTCAATGTCTACATTCGAAAATAATGAGTTTTTCTTTTTATGCATTATAGAAATTAATTAAGTCAATTTTACCATTCATTTTATGGAATAATGGATCATTTGCATCAATCACAACTACTTTCCAATCAGTTTCATCCTGATCCAATAAACCGATGATGCCTAAGATCTTAACTTGCTTTATTTGACCTACGGTACCAACGCTTGAGCCGATCTCAATAACATCAATAGGGTCATTATCGCCTTTCTTGTTGGTGTATGGTGAGATAAAATTAGGATCTTCCCATGTCTATATAAAAAAACTGTCAATATAAATAAACAAATGATGATGAATGACGTGAGATTTGATTTACTTGAGGGAAAGCACCATAATTCCAAATATAGCCCTTAAATGGGAATATATTTGGAACAAATCTTGGGTTTCCATCTAAAACATCCTGAATAATTGGGTTTAGAGGAGTTTCCTTGTTGATCTAATTTATATAACAAAAAAGCAGTTTATTGTTATTATTATTATTAGTTTCCATGCGATTTATTTGAGACTCAAACTTATATTCACCTCATTTTTTGCGTTAGTCCATCTTGGTATTTCTACAACCATGTTATATAAGGTTTTTTCATCGTTTGCGTATAATGGAATGTCATGAAATGGAGATATGACATGACCATTTTTTTCTATTAAATATCATTAAAATTTACTTGCTTTAATAAAACCAAATATTTGAAAATGTTACCATAATAAACTTTATAGTCAATTGTATTTGGAGCACCTATCGTTCTAATTGTAATATCTTCAGCTGTATTATTTGTAGCCAAGACAGAAGGTATAATGGAACCAAAGAATAGCGAATAAACAAAGGTAGAAGATACAGTAGTCAATTTCATGTTTAAACAAATATAGTAAGGAGTAAAAGAACAAAAATATTTCTTTGCGATGGGGCATTTTTATAGACATTTGCTCTCTCCTTTTGAAGATTATGTATCACTCCGAGTATTGTTTCTGATTACTTCATATAGTAAAGCTTTCTTTTTTCATATATTTTTAGATGCCATGATGAACATTTTATAAATTGTTTTTCATTTGAAAGCATAGATATTTAGCAAGGTTCTTTTATTTTTTTATTTTTTTCCTTCATCTTTTACGGGAATCAAACAAACAAATTCAATAAAAATGGAGAATTACATGTAAAATAAAATTGCGTATAATCCTCGTTCTCGAGTTAAACAAACATGCAAGTCAATTTAAGGTGTAACGTGCAGTAACATTATAAGAATCATTCCACTAAAATCTTATAGTGAAATATCAATGATTCTCTTTAATAACAATTTCCAGGTGTTGTTATTTATTCCATTCCTTGGATTGCTTGCTACTGTGAAACATGCTTTATATTAACCACAGGTTTGCAATAAATTCTCTACAGTCTAAAGACTATTTAAGGCTAATCTGGAAATAATTTTCAGTACAATGGTCTTAATTACAAAAGTACTTAGAAGTAAATTTGGGAGTTCAACCCTTCTTATACTGCAGATTCTATAATAATAATAGATTGCTGGTCAATGTATTTGGTATTTTAGCAACGAATGTCAAAATGATGCATTATGATTTCAAAGCTGAGTTTACAGTTGTTGATTTTAAAAAACTTTCAGTTTTATAAAATAAATAGTCTGAACTAAAATAAAGTTGTTACATGTTTGATACACATGCCCTGTTATCCGTAATATTTTTTAATCTAAATCAGTTTAATTCAAGGTATTACTTTTTTCTTTTGCTGTAGAGTATATATTCACAAATGCAACATCCTCAAACTTCGCATACGACCATCATCCTTCACGGTAAATAGTAACCTCGTATAAAAAGCACTCAAATTCCAAGTTTTTTTTTTTTTTTTGATTTGTGTAATGTGTACCTTAATTAACAACTAAAAGCAGTTCAGAGGAATTTAATGTAATTGTTACCATGTTTCAGACGCTGAGGAAGGCAGGTTTTGGTATTTTGAATTGGTATTAAAAAATTGTTGTTGCAAATAACAAAGTATACTAAATATTGGCTTCTAGAAGGTTGGCTCTCTTATTTATTCTACTAGTGGCCAATATATACGACTTATGGTCCTACAAGTAAAGTGAATAGATGCTGGCATAAAAAAGATATGAGAAGAATGTTTTATTATCAGTTTCTTCAAATTAGGAAGTAGAAAGGTGAACAATAGTTTAATCAAACTTTGTGTTGTACCGCTTTAACATTTCAACTCGTATAGTAGCTTTCCAGAAGACTGAGATAGCTAGTCTAGTGATACAAATGACTTCAGTTTTTTTATAAAGTAGCTCGTTAAATCCCTGTTAAGATTTTAATCTGATTTGCTTAAGCAATAGACATTTTTTACAAGCAGGACACAGATTCTGTAATGCCTTACAAATTAATAAGCACCTTTCTTAAAGTGGCCACTAATCAGCACGAAAATAATATTTTTCATCAAGGCGATATCGTATTTTAACTTTTATTTTGATACAATTGGTAGAAATTTGCATGTAAAAGCTTCTTTCATGTATTCTATCTATTTGGCCAACGATATATCGTATTTGGTTGGTGCTTTATTTCCAAGAGAATTTCTTTAGATATACATTAGGGACTACAACCGCAAACAATAAAGAATAGTTTCCCTACATTATTCTAGCATTTTTTTTTTTTTTTTTTTTTTTTTTTTTTACTGATTTTCTAATCCCCAAGGAGAACATTATTTACCAATACCGCAGCAATTTTGCATTCTTGATATGGTTATAAGGTAATGGCATTGGTTATCCTGTTTTAGTTTTTCAGTGTAATATTGTCCTTCAATCTAGTCATGTAAGATGATTGCTATTATGCTTCATAAAATTCGTTTCGTATTAATTGCGTAATATTTCGCGTTTATAGAGCATTAATAAAAAATTAAGCAAGTGTTATTAAAAAGCAAAATGATAGATTAAACGAAGAGACTGGCCTACTAATTAAGCAAATACAAGAATAAAAAGATTCAGCAAATAACAAAATCACTAAAAAATTAAGTTATTGGCTCAATGGAGGTGTTGGATCCAAAGTTTCGGGAAGCTGAATTATTATAATACTGAGAGCAAGTTCATTTGAAGATTAAGCAAATCAAATAAAAAAAAATCCCCCCCCCCCTCAATTAATGCTATTTATGTGTTATAAACATTGAACCAGCTAATACTTTTATTCCCATGTTGGTGAAGTGATATAGCTTACATATCAAATTGGTTATTTGTTTTTTTGATCAAGCAGGTGTACAACGCAAATTATATAATCCTCTTTCCTTAAAACACATTGTTTGACTAATGATTTAACTTTTTTTAATGTTTTTGAAAGTTATTTCACAAATAGATCTTGTTTTTATAGCAAGGGAATAAAAAGACTAGTAATTGATTCAATCAGGGAGAACTTAGGGTTTTTATTACAAGAATTAATCATAAAGAGTTACATATTTCAGATGCGATAATATACTACATAACTAGCCGAGTAACACATATTTTGAATACAAAAACAGTTGCCGAAATAAATGTACTCAAAATTCAAAGAACCTAATTGAGAAAGGTTGATTTTCAAATTTCTTATCTTCAAAATTGGAGGATGCCCGTTTCTCTATAATTAATTAGATACCAATTCCTTTTAGAATATATCTGGGACAACGCTACATGGATGTGCATTAGTCGCATTATGCTGGCTGTCCCTAAAATCATTTTAGATCTTACAAAAATGTCTAAAGCACGTAAAACACACTACTTTTTTCCTTAATAATTAGGCCTCATTGCTAATCGCTATTATACTTTTTCATTAAACAACACCAAGAAGAAATTATATGCCAATATACCTGAAATGTTCAACTTTAATCCAAAAATAAGTATTTAAAAATATCCTATCTTAAGCAGTTAATTTTACTTTTTCATTATTAATGTTTCAGATTTCTACCGCTAATCCATTGCTAAAATTTAAAACTTTTAGCCTTCATATCTCTATAGTAAATTAAGCTATACTAACGCTTTTTAATAATACCTAAAGCGACTGTCATACAATGAGTATGATTTAGCAGAATTACAACATTCCAAAATTAGAAAATCTTTGACAGATCGAGGAAGTTCCATTGTTCTGTAACTGGTTCCTGTCTATCAGGAACTAACAATGAAACATAGCTTATAGCAATATTATCTCTGAAACATAACATATTACATCTCTACACATTTATGAATTGATAATAATTTATATTATTATTTCTAATGGATCCCTATAATCCAGTCAAAGCAAATGCCATGTTGCGATATTGCCTAGCAGTATGGATGCTATGAGAATTAGAATTATTAACACTGTTAAAGTTGCCCTAATTTTAGTATTGTGAGAATTGCCCATTAATTCATGATTATAAATATGAGAAAAAGTCTGGAATATACTATGTGCTATGTGTAATGATTTGATCCATTACATTCTTACTTAAACCCAATTATTATGCAACCAACTCCCAAATTCTACAGTATGTTTCATTATATATAATACATATACACATTAAAAATTTGAGAAAATGTTAATTTTCTTTTGGATTGTAGTATATTTGTATTTAGTCTAATATTTGAGAGAGGTAAAAAATGCTATTGTATGAATTTAATGAAATTCACCGTTGCCATGCAACATATTGCATGATTAAAATGATAAAAACCATAAATAACGAGATGTTCAAAGAATTTGTTCTCCTTGAATTTAATAAATGTAATTCCTTATTCCTCATAAATATACAAGAGACTTTTGTAAATTCAATTAAAGTATTTGAATTGAACAAAACTATTTTACTACCCTGCTTCAATTTATAAAGATGAGTTGTTCCATTTGCAACTACAGTACTATATTTTCAAATTTAAACATCCCCTACATACCATTGCATTGCAAAAAATAATTTTTTGATAAATTTTTTCTGAATTTTTATACTTCTTAGGCTTGGCGGTGATTTAAATCTAAAATTTTCTGATGATGAAAAAATTGGATAAAAACGATCCTAAATTT
>JAEPRC010001022.1:0-13077 GCA_016758945.1 Mucor plumbeus
GGAAGCCAGGAGCCATTAGGTCCTGGTTTCTAAAAGTATTTATACTATTTCAATTCCATTTGGATGTCAGATTCAATATGGAATTGAGTTGATATTTAACATAAATAATAGGCAAAAAACCGACAAGGAGTGTAATTTTCTTTAAGTATATACAGTGTTAATAAAGTTTCGCAAATATTAGAATGTAGCTTTAACCAAACTAAATAAAGTTTGTAAAGTGAATATGTTATTTTTTAGGTTAATTAGAGAAAGCAATTAAAGGCTATGGGGTGTAACTATTTAGCTTCGATAAAAAAAAATTATATGAAAAACTGTTTTTTTATTATTAGAAAATGTTCCGTAACAGAAAAAATTTAATGACAGAGCACTACGGGAAAAAAGGTGTAAAATGATGCATAAACTGCAACTTTTCTGAAAAAACTACTATGATATTCGCTGCAAAAACTGTTTTATATTAGTTTATTTTGAGAAAATAAAACTTTATAATAATTTTACGTAAAAAAATAAATAATTGCAAATTTTAAAATTGTCATTTTTGCGTTTTTTCCCGTAGTGGAGGCTTAATCTCAGTACATCAAAGCAACAAAAAAGGCTACTCTAGTACTTATAATATCCCGTCCATTTCATGTCGTCTGCATGCAATTTATAATTTTGATGTATTAACATCATCATTATAATTGTAGTATAAAAATTTATAAAATTTACATTTTTGGAATAATGTGGCTAGTTCTGCAATACAAAGATTTGCGTTTTTAGTTTAAAACGCAAAATTCAATTCTCATCAAGTAGAGTTTGTCTCTTGTTTAGTATGTGGTTTTCTATTTATTTTCTCTCCTGCAAAGTATAACTTCTGGTTGAATAAAAAATAGCCTTAACGGTTAACGCATGTATTTAGCTGCTTTTTTATACCACAGCCACCGCGTAATATAAGGCTAAGCGCTCAATAAGGCTAAAACCCCTTTGTAAAAAGTTAGTCTAATATAGCACGACTACTGTAATTGAGTGTGCATAAATATAGTATAACAAAAATAAAAAACAACTGCTGCTCAATTTAACCAATACTTTGTAATCTACTACAAAAAGGTCGAAAAATAATTTTTTAAAAGAAGTACTTTATTTTTATGATAACTAGATGTATTACAGAGGATTCAAGTCAAGTAATTGCTATTGTCAGAGCATGTTATTATATCTTTCGTTTTTGCAAGAATATTAAAGCTCAGAATTTCAATATTTTTAAGCAGAAAATGACAGGGTTTGGTTTTTAAGTTGTAGTAAATCCTTCAAAAATGAAGGTTAACTAATGAAATTAAAATATCTCATTTATATATTCATCGCGCATTAAATACATTTTCAAAGTTTGGTTTTAAACCAATGCTTCACTTCATACAATCTTTCAAATATCTGAAATAATCTATACAAAGCAGTAGGAAAAAGTATGCATTTTCATATTTCCTCATTTTCACAGAAATTCAGGAAGATTAAAGTATCTGTCATTTTGTGGATCAACACTAGATTTACTTACTACTGAAACGAAAGCTCATTTAAATTCCTATTTGGCGAGAAACGGTGACCTTGGTAGTCGTAAATAGCAGATAATCAACTTGTTATTCAAGGTTAAAGCCTACCAAATACACAATGACTTACGGAAGCTGATATCTGAGAAGCGAGTAGAGCACCTACTCATATCAATATCCATGTAGAGCGGCAGTTTAATCGGGTCAATATTCATAGAGTTTATATTCTTGATTGTTTTTAATAAGAGTGAGTAGCAACAAGTAGTAAACTATTATCGGAGCATTTTGGTGATGATTTTCTCAGCACACATACGTAGGCTGTGAAAATTGCTCTTTAAGATTATTGTGTCTAAGATGTGTATTTATCCTCATTCAAAGTTAAAATTTATTTGAATTAAATTTAACGAAACAAGGCTTTTATTTTTAATTTTAATTTTTTGCGGCGGTAAAAAGTAGGTTTCGGATCAGTTTCAGATGGTTTTTGAACTTTTCCGCTAAATATATTGAGTTAAACTACGCCAAATTTTGAACGAGAATGTCTCTTCCCTCTATAGATCATTGATATCTGTCCGAAAATAGAAGAGTTAATACCAGAATATAGGTGCACTTGCCCAACATTGACCAGAATTGAGATACAGTTAAAATCGGTGGAAAAAAATTTGAGCATCATCTAAATTGATATGGTATTTTTTGTAGCTACAAGATAGATCCCATTGGAAGCTACACTGAATTTTCTGCTTCATCTAAAATTATTGATGTTTTAACGAGAAAATTAAAAAAGAGTTTACGTTACAGCTTAAAGCCTATGATAACTGAGCCCCAAAATGGATTTGACAAATCGATCAAAAAAGTATTCAAAAAGCAAAACCTTGTAACAGTTTATGGACTACGAAGTAAGTTTACTATCATTTTAAACCTGCACCATTTTGGATTTTGGATTTACCTATAAGATTCAGGCAAACGATGCACATTAAATTTTGGAATTTTTTTTTTGAAAATAAACATCACTTTTTGTTATTTTATTTCAAACATAGGCCATTGAAATACTGCACAGCAAGGTGATCTATTAATCAATTCATTGCTGAACCTTCTAGCAACATTTTGCTAGAGAGAACAAAGCCTTTATCTATGTTTTTCAAATTCAGAATTTGGGATGGGTATTATACACCCATTTTTGAAGCAATAGCGAGGATACTCTTTTGTGCATATTTTTGAAGATATCTTTACAAAAGCTGAATATTTTGAAAAGAGCTAAAGTACATTTGATAGAGGCAAATTGAATCTATAACGTGAATATAAAAAGCACAATACTAAATACAGCGAACATTTTGAAAATTATTATATAAAGTAAAAAAGAAAAAAACATTCATAAAGTTTTCTTATATTCGAATACATATACTATATATATTAAAAAAAGCTAAGATAAGCGAGTGTCAGTATTAAAAACCAAAGATCAAAGACTGCAACTTCTCGCCTTTGCATTAAGATGATAGTATCTATTAAAAGAAAAACGTTATAATAACGATGCAATGTTTGTGAGAAAAAGGGCTTTGTCTTTTTGGTATACTAATAGTTTTGTTTTTACAACAGAATAAACAAATATACAACTGCCGTTTAAATAATATGAATAGCGTAGTAATTTTGTAAATCCTGCAGTAAATTTTGTAGAGTTTTATTCAATTTTCAATGTTTATATGTTGATTCAGCAAATCTCGCAAGTCATGAAAGAAACTTATGTTGAAAAGGCTGGAGCAACAACTCAACAGCCTACAGCGTCGTGTATATTTAAGAAACATTATTAGATGTACCATATTATTTACATCAAAAACTATTAGTTTGTTTTTATTTCGGATTCTAATTTTATCCTAATGGAAAAAATCAAACACAATCTAACAATGCGCGACATTTAATAAGCACTAAATTTATATGTAGATTATCAACCGACACCCAACAGCCTCTGGTTAAATATTGAAATTAATAGCATTATATTCAAATTATGTTATTGCCTGTGGAAAAGGAGACAAGCTTACTCTAATATTGCAATATATCTATAATTTAATGTATCACTAGATGTATATATTGTTATTCTTTTGAACAAGTAAAAACATTTCATGCCTTCAATAAAATGAAAAATCGCAACGTTTTTTTTTTCTTTCTTTTTTTTTTTACAATCATCATTAATGTAATCAAAGAAGATAAATGTTATGATCGTGAAATTGCTTGGAAGAATATCTTAAAGTTCGTTATATTTGGTTCTGTTCTTATTTCACATCAATACCACTAGTATATTATTATATTTTTAATTACCTAAAATTGACGGGTAACAATTTACGTTTATTTGGAAGTTTATAATTAGATAATTCTCAATGGAATTCATCTTTAACTTTCATAAACCAAAGCAATTGCTGCCATATTTGCTCAGCTACCATAATGCTAAGCTAAATAATTCAATAAAAAAGACATGTGGCAATCAAGGTTGAGGTATGCTCAGCAAATTTAGGCTTTATCAAAAAAATATAGCGCAAATCTGGAATTCAGAATTTCTTGAAAGCATAAATATTGGAACACAAATTTGCGGCCTTTTTAAATCAAGAAATATTTTTGCTTCTCAATCTAAATATAACGAAATAAAAATACTTTTATGCACACAATATTACTGCAATGGCGTGGGGCAAAACTCAATTTAGCTTTTTGGATGAAACTAGCGTACTTATACATTAATTTGGAATACTAGTATTGACATAATGCGACAATTGTGTTTGAAATGGCTCAGCAATAACAGCAGCACTTTGTATCATTTGTTGTGTGTAACGAAATAAAAGGGACCACAACAATAATAAAATATGAATCAAATATAATTTATCTTAATTGATGTTTATTGAGTTACCCAGGCCAAAAAAATAATAATAATAATAATAAAGCATGCTCGTTTTTCATTGTTATTTCATATGGTTAATTTAGTAATTATATACAAAAACATTTATTTCATCTGATCGATGGCCAATTATATGATGGAATTTCTCCTTTTTGAATATTTCACTCCATATTTCCTTTAAAGTAATTATGCTACTAATATCAAACGAGTCCCCGGTCTTTTTTCAGAGAAAGGAGGGAATTTATAGGTGTTAAATCAAAGAAAAAAAGGAGGGAAAATTGGAGGGTATATGAGATGTTTATTATATAAATTAACAATGATTAAGGCTGCCAAACATGAACGATACCTTGTGCACCAGCTACACCAGCAGCAATTGTCATTGTGTCTTCATTAACT
Source organism: Mucor plumbeus (assembly GCA_016758945.1). Lineage (NCBI taxonomy): Eukaryota > Fungi > Mucoromycota > Mucoromycetes > Mucorales > Mucoraceae > Mucor > Mucor plumbeus. Next base: position 4,786 of record JAEPRC010001022.1, read on the forward strand.
GTTAAACTAGTAACACAATTAGCAGTTTGATAACTTTTCAATAATTCGGTTGCACCCTCAATATTCCATATTTTGATTGTAGAATCACCTCCACCTGTTACAATAATTCGACTATCTGACATCCAGTGTAAACCGCCAATACCAATACTGGAATCAGGGGCAATTAATGATTGATTTACAAGCGTTTCTAAATGATAATGATGTCAACTACATGAATATAAAAGGGGAGGAAAAGGAGGAAATATTTGCTACTTACGATCATGGCTAAGAAGATGAAGGCTTCTTTTGGAATTTCTAACATCAAAGACAACTACCTCACTCTTTTCCTTTTCTGCATTACCAGATGCTACATATCTTTCACATGGACTTATTGCTACGACATTGACATCCGGATGCCCTGAGTAGAATTTAGAAACTACCTTTGGTTTTCTACTATCATGCAAATGAATAAATTTATCACCAGACATATTGTCAAATCGATTATAATTTCCAGAAACAATATATCTTCCTGAGCTAGACACTGCCAACGTAGAAACACATCCATCCATTGAATCATATCTTGTATGTGGTTTACCGCTGCTAATATCATAAGTCTCCACCTAAATAAAGATATAAGTATATAATCAAATATAACTAAATTGATTATTTTACATATCCAGGGTGATCCACATCTTTATTATTCACTCCCAAGAATAAGAACCCATTTGTAGCATCACGTCCAAATTCAATACAATCTACGTGTGGATCAGAATAAAAACTGGAATCTAATCCACAAATAACACCAGAGCCTGTTTTTCCGTTTCTACTCAATGACCAAACTGTTGCTGTACCATCATTCGAACAAGTAGCCAACACGTTTTCGTTTGTAGAATAATTAACTGCTAATTGATTGATAGGTTTGCTGTGATAACTTAATGTTGAGACATGCTTGCCGGTTTTTGCTCGCCAAATATTAGCTCGACCATCATGAGATGATGAATAAATTAGGCTTTGATCTTTTGACATTTTGACGTCTGTAACAGTTCTCCAAATTTCTATAATAAACTGAATCAATACAATAAAATTTATGTTTATTTGTAAATATAGTATATACCTTGTCCAGTGGTTTCATGTTCAGTTTGATGCCCACTCAGTGATTTGCATTCATTTGTCTCTGAATCCCATAATCTTAAATTACCTGGGACATTATATTGAATGTTTTCATCACAAAGAGAGCCAACTGCAATTCGCACACTATTATAAACGAATTTACTTAGTATTCAGACATTTTTATCATGTTTTTCTAAGCGCTACCCTTTTGTAGGATCATTAAATACAGCTAATGTAATAGCATCTCCACTTCCATCTTGAATTGTACTTTCTCTACTCATATTTGCCCAATGTATACTTCTCAAGCCATTACCATTTAATGTACCAGTACGAGTACGTTTTGATAATAACTGATATCGTGATCTGCCTTTCTTTTGAGCTAAATAAACAAGAAATATTAGCATTTTGAAAGAGTAATCAACATATCAAACTTGCCTTTATGTTTTCTAACCATGATAACTTTATCAAATAATTTGTACTGTCCATCCTTCAAATCCGACCAGAAACATTTACAATCTAAAGGCGTTCTTCCAGGAAGTTGAGTAGATACATATTGCCAGTAGGATTCTAAATCCCTTGTAAATTTTGGTCCTTTTACTTTAAATATACAGTTTTGAATTATGGTGATCTCTTGAGGGGTAAATGGGTAATGTAAAATGTCAGCAATATCCAATTGAGCCCAATCTTCCCATGTTGAATTATACCATACACGACTGGGAACATACGGTGTATTGGGCTCTTGAGAATGAGCAGTGGGGGATTGCGATTCCACGGCGGATTTTTGTCCATAATAGTTGATGGGTGAAGATCCTTCTGTATAACGTTTACTTCGGCGGGAAGAACGCTCATTTAAGCCAATTAGTGCATTTAGTGGAGACGGTTCAGAGACGGATTGAATATACATTTCCATCATGCGTAAAAGCTCCAATTTTTCCAAATTTTCAGGTATATAAGTATTTACATATGTAAATTGCATTTCTTCATCTACACGTAGTTGTATTATCTAAACGGAAATACAAAAATATAGAGAATTAATCAATTAGAATGCACAATATCTACTTGTTTTCATGGTAAATTAACTTACAGGTTCAGTAATGTTGATTGCGTCTGGAAGATCTTCATCCTTGACGCTATCCTCACGTACTGACATTCTTGAAAGTTGCTCGTAAGCTGTGTCAGATAATTCAGAAAGAACAGAAAATGAATCATCATATTGATCATCTATTGTCATAGTATCATCCTTTACGTTATCTATTATTTCTTCCTTCTTTTCTTCTTGGATTTTTACTTTCTTTTCTTGAATTTTATTTTTCTTTTTTTCTTCTGATTGACCAAAATTCAAGAAATTTTGATGGAAAGTTTCTTGGTCAATAGGTGGTCCATCATCAAAGTAATCTTCAAATTGAGTCATTGGAGATGAAGCAATACTACTGGCAACTGTTTGAGGTTCGATGTTGTTTAAAGGTAGTTTTTTTTCTGTATTAACATTAGTTTCTTCAATGATCTCTGCCATATCATCGTCAGAATCATCAAGAGAAATAGGATCGTTTTGGCTTTTGCCTACTTCTAACTTTCTTTGCTTGTTTGGTCTTGAAGAAGATGTCAAGCTAACAGTTTGTTCTTGTTGAATTAGTGGCTTTGTTTGAGGTTGCTGCTCATCTTCAGAATCTTCTTCATCACTGCTTAGTATAATTACATTCTTGCTCTTCTCTTTACGAATATAACTGATGAATGGGACAGAATTTGCACTATTATTATTTGGTACAAAAGTTTGTTTTGGTGTTTCTATACGTGTTTGATTGAGAATCATGTGTAATAATTAAATTTGCTTTCTATGGTTATCTTTATATTCGATAAATACACTAAAGAAAACAGATGTTTATAACCAAGAGAAATGAGAAATGGATAGGTTTGAACAAGGAAAAAAAAATCTTTTTTGAAGCAGGTATGTACCAAACTATTGTTTGCTGCTCAAAATATGTTACCGGCCTTGCTAATTAACAGCCGGACACGATATTATTTGATTCACAGTCTGTAAATCAAATTCCCATTTTATGAAAAAATGAAGCATTTTATTTTGATATTTTAGATTTATATAAAAAGGATAGATGGTATAGCGTAATATAAAAATAATTAAATATATACAAACTGATAATAAAAAAATATAGATATTATTTGTGGGAAGTTTATCTGGTCAAAACATAGAGTAAATTCATAGGATATGTAAATATGTAAAAATAAAATCATGATTTACCACATGAAATCATTCATAAATAAAAATTAAAAATAAAAGAGCATGTAAATTAGTTGTGAAAATAAGAGAGTGTATATAATTGTGCCAGCAAAATAAGTGTATAATAGTGATAATGATAATAATATTCAAAAAAAAAAAAAAAAAAAAAAAAAAAAAAAGAAGAAGGAGAGTGTGTGCGAGCGAGTGAGCAAGAGAAACGAGAAGGGCCATAAATGATAATAAAGAATTATGATAAAAGGAGAGCTAATGGAGACCAGAAATGAATGACGTTTTGTGAAAGTGTTTGTACTGTTGTATATCTAATTATTTTTTGTTTTTATGCGTACATTGGACAATCTGAAGATGCATGCTTGGTTGAGCCACAAAAGTAGCAAATTTTATTAGTTTTTGAGTGGCGTATCTTTAAATCGACAGTTTTATGTTGCTGACAATTTCTCGGTACCAATGTATTGTTATTATTGTTGTTTTTTAATTGTTGTTGTTGAAGAATCATTTTATAATTGAATTTATTGTATGTACAAATTTACATGTAATAATTGAAAAATTGAAATTGTTGGTTGTAATTGATCAATTGTTTTGTTTTTTTCAAAATTAATTGACAATAAATAGAATTGAGAAAAATAGAATTGAGAAAAATAGAAGAGAAAGAAAAAGAAAAAAAGGCCAATGTCCAAGAAATGAGAGGACCCTTTTTATGTGTGAAAAATATATAATAAATCTAGCTGGTGTAACAGAACCATGGCGATGTAAATGGTGGGTCGAGATCGGCAAATGGCTTTATAAAATATATAAAATAATGAGGTACACGTGGGACATGTCAGAACTACACGGCTTGTTGAATAATAGAGTTACACCTGGTGACGGGAACTATACAATTCCTTGTTTCGCTTTATCCACTGAAATCGCTGAATTTATTTGACGCCTAAACTAAACTTAGGAGCCATATCAAACAAAAAGATCAGAAAAGGAGAAATAATGTACACGACAAACACCATTGAAAATAAAAAAGATTTTTCCGTCAATAGGGTTCGTTACAATTATTCTACATATCCCTTTTTTTTTTTTTTTTTTTTTTTTCTTTTTGAAATGTATAATCTTTAGCAGTAATGAGATGATATTCGGTTTGGAAGTAACAATAAAAGTAAATTTATAACCATAATGACAACAACAATCAAAATGTTTTTTCTGTATCTACATACACCTCCTGACCATGATTCTCTATAGCATCGTCATCATTAACAAAATTATCAATAGAACTACTTCAATTGCTCCCTTCAATAAATCTGTATTTCACCCCTTTACCATTTTATCCCCTCATCGATCATCTCCTAAATGTATATAACCTTTTACATTGACACTATAATCTTATTATCTGTTAATGAATAATAATTAAAGTAAATAAATATGTGTTGTATTACAGAGTATATAAAAGAAAAACTAACCAAAAACAAGTTTAATTTGTGAGACCGTTCTCGTCACATAGTCATCACTCTTCTGTTTGTGAAATTCATAATAAAAAAGCGCGTGTTTGAAAGATAAATTGTCGAGTTAAAATGACTGTTTTTATAAAAACAAATATGTAATTTCAAAAAATAAATGCGGTTTAAATGCTTATTTGCGTAATGATATCTGTATGTGCTACATATAAAGAAAATCAGCAATCAGTGTTTACTTAATTACTATTATTTATCACTTTATCACTACAAATATTCTGTCATTTATTCTACATTACCTTAAGATGGAATTCTTGGCTAAACTAAATATTTATTTCATATAAATATGAAATCATTTCGCAATACCAATTTTGGTGATCTGTGTCCAACTTTGCTCAGTCGAATGTATTGTCATTTATTTATATTGTGGCGTCTATCTTTATGCTATTTCATGAATATATAACCGAGAAATCAAAGCGCTGCATCATTAATGATATTTTGAGAAAATTTATTTTCCCTCCTTTTCTTCAGCCCTTTTTTCCCATTTAATTTTAGTTCCTCTCTCTCTCTCTCTCTCTCTCTCTCTCTCTCTCTCTCTCTCTCTCTCTCTTACTTTTTACCAGATATTTGGGTATATGTTAAATAGGCTTTGAATCACATTTGTGAGTGCACGTTTGTGACAATCATAAAAATGGAATTTTAAATTTTTTCTTTCCATGTTCGATTCTTTTCTCTGTTATTTTTTCATTACAGTTGTTTGTAATAATATTTATATATAAAATATATGTACTCTTTACAATAAATGAATAACGCTAGTCGAAACCGTAATCACCCTGATCATCAGCTTGAACAGCAAATATTAAAAACCGACTTATGTCACTCTGTAATCAATGATATACAGGAACTCGTTGTAAATTACGCCACTGACTTTGACTTGGACTTTTTACCAACTAGATGTGATTCTGAGAGACAAAATGGTCCATTAGTAGACGCCATTTCAGATTTATACAATAAAACTAGATTACTATTCAAAAAAAGCAATATTGATTTTGATAATCATTGGGTACGTTATCAAATTAACCTTGATCGTTGCCATGGCAACCAATTAATTAATTGACAATTACATGGTTTAGAATTGGATAGTACCGTGGAGACAGGCAATTTGCTTTGAAAGTTTGTCTGAACTTGCCAATGATGATGTGAAAACTTTAATCACATCTTTTCATCCAAAAAGTCATACCGCTTTAATCGCTATATTTGATCATGGTTTAGAGGGATATATGCGCTGGTATCCATGGCGTTGGTTTTCGGACCTTGTCTTTTTAGGTGCAGGCGGCTTCTCTGCTGTTTACGGTTCTGATGTGATACTACCTTACGATGCTCCAGAAAAAGGCAAACGATTTGGAACACAACGCAGAGCTGTTGCATTAAAAATTGTTGATGATAAAATATTAAATGAAGTAAGACCTTTTACTGTAAAACTACATCTAGATTGATTTTATTAAATTTTTTGTTATAATAGATTACTGTGCAATCGAAAGCATTTGTTGCTTTGTTATTTCATGGCATGACTGTATGTGAAAGTACAGGTGATTTAATGATGATTTTAACTTTGGCCGAAGATGGCAATTTGAATCGACAAATACAAAAAACGCATAAAACAAGTTTTGCAAAGATTGCAGATATTGTCACACGACTTGCGTTTAACCTCGCAAGTCTCCATGATGACATTGGTATGTGCCATCGAAATATTCATTCGGAAAACATATTATGTGTAGATGAAGATTATTTCTTGGTGGATTTTAGGTTTTCTACATCAACAAATGAAGCCTCTGATGTAACGAAACAATCTCAAGTTCATTATGGTAAATTTTTATACCCAATTAGTAATGGAGGTTTCTTGTTCATTTCGTTTTTTAATTTACCATTAGGGCGTGTGCCATATATCGCACCAGAAGTAAAAAATGGCATATATACAGAGAAATCAGATGTGTACAGTCTTGGTATTATAATGTGGCAATTAATGTCCGGTGTTATATTCCCATCACCTGAAATTATTACTGCCAATCCTGATTTTTATAGAATTGAATGGGTACCAGGTGTGTCTCGATGGTATCAAGAAGTAACAATGGCATGTTTAGAACCATTTCCAGAAAATAGGCCTACAGCAGAAGAAATTGGTTTGATTGTACGTAAAATTGCGTCAACTACTAGTAAAACGACAATCGCCGATGAAGGATGGAGAGCTTATGTGAATAGTAGACGTCAAAAGTGTAGTGCCCATCAGCAACATTTTGTAACAGAAGGTCCTTCCACCGCTTCTCGTGTATATACCCTTAGTGAATTCTCACAAACTAGTGACCTTTTACTGAAAAATGTGCCATTTCATTATCGTCTGTTTGATGCCGATAGTATTGCATTTAGCATTGAATCAAACAAATAACTTCTTAATAATATATAATAAAGAGTGATATAAATTGTTTTATTATTTTTCAAATTAGTCATCACCTGCTTTACCAGTCGTTTAGGTAGTTTCGCCAAAAAATGAGATCAAAATAATGTAAAAACTGATGCATAATATGTACTAAAACATCGATGGCTTACTTGAGAGAGTTCCTGCTGGACCACTTAATTGGGTTAATTTCTCCGTTTATGCAATAAAATACTGAATGCACTTGATGTGCTGTAATTTTACGAAGACACCCCCTCTATGACCAATTTGAGTAAAGTTGGATTTCAAGAAAAAATGATTGTTGAAAGTATTGTTCTTAAAAACTGACACATAATGCCTTCTTGTCTTTCACTAAGCCCTTACTGAAAGCTTTCGGAATATATCTTAGACACTACTAAATGGATATAAATTGGTTGCATTATGCTACCTAATTTTAATCTTTTTATAGATCACGAAAGACTTAAAAATACGCAAAATTTACTGTTTTTCTTCTAAAAAGTGGGCCTCAGTTTTTATCCATAACACCCAACTTTTTTTTGATTAAATACCATCAAGAAACAAATATGTCTTAATGAACCCATGGTGCTCTACTTTAACCCTACAGCGCGTATGTGGATATATCCCATCTTTAGCAATTGCTATTATTTTTTTAACTTTAATGTTTCAGATTTTTACACAGATTTCACTGCAGTAAAAAGGGGTTAATTTTATAAAAAAAAGCTTAAAAGAGATACTGTTTAAACCCTTCTTTATTAAATTATGAATAATCTACAATAAAATGCTATTTCTACTTCTCTATTTATACTATTTGATTATCTATACTATTAGCAGTTGTTTTATCAACTGTCAGTTATTCCGTAATTTTGAATATTTTGTTGAGTTGTTGGGTTCTTGGTTTACTTAATCCAGAACGGCTTTTTAATTTGTTTTTGACAATAGATTGTCAAACATGCGTTCAGAACAGCCCTTACTTGTTCTATTTTATTCGCATGTATTTTAGGTTTTTTTATTTATGATACAATACATTATGAATATCCTTAGTATCTTTGATATTTTAGAATACC
>JAEPRC010001023.1:0-13015 GCA_016758945.1 Mucor plumbeus
TTTTCAAAAATGATTTTATAATAAAATATAATAAACCTAAACGAAAGAATCATTTTTGGCTTATAAAGTGTATGCTTAAACCGTTGCTATCTCGAGTTACAGCCCATTGAAGTTGCGTTTTTGTATGCTTTTAATGGATATAGCTTCATAAATTGTGAATGAACTGAATTAGTATTTCGGTTAGAATTATTTTTCTCTTTTATATATCTGTTTTGAAATATTATTCTTTGAGATTCCTTTAAAATTGCAAGAGTTATCAACTGAAAATTAAACTTTGTGGTAATTTTTTCGGCATTTTAAGATACGGTCGGCTTAAAACGGAGTTTGATATTTTAGGCCTCATAATTTAAGCTCGATATGTAGTAAATCAATCGTTTGAAGGGGTTTTTGGTGCAGTCTTTAGGGAAATGTTATAAAAAGTGTTCTAACATACGCACTCTGACCTTCTGGATGCTCTCAGAGCACATGGCTGTACTCTAATGAGGCCGTCAATAGACTCAAGAGGTCATTGATGTGCTCATATGAGAGCATATCTGATATTATCTGAAGAGTCAATTAATGAAAATTGAGAAAGTAGTATATTTACATATAAATCCCCTTTTTTGTTTGTTTAATTACAAGCTGTTTTAGTGTGAAGTGTGAAGCATCATTATGCACGTCAAATATTTTGAAAGATAAGCGTATTCAAAGTTTTCAAATTTTTGAAACTTCAAATTTGATGTGACTACAAGCACAACAATGTTCTTTAAAAAGAGCATTTATTTGCAGTTTACTTGACTTTGATGTTCAAATATTTTACTACACTACCTTAATTTTTCTGTGAGTATTACCTGCAAAGCAAATCAAAAATTGAACACAGAATAGTCCTTCGTGTTATCATGTACAGAATATTCGTTATCCCTACAATGGCCGAGTATTTTTCAGTCTGTTCATGTTTTTTATAGAGACTTTAAGTGGAATGCAAAATATATATATATATATATAACGATTTGAAATACAGTAAGAATAAAACAAAAAAAAATGTTACAAAAGTATTCAAAAATTTGATTTATTTTGGTGAATCTTTATAAACTGGAATAAATTTTAACATCGAATATAGCTAAAATTTACTATATATTTGAGGATTCACTAAACAGAAATAGCTAACAAAGTAGCCGTTAAGACATCACCAGCATTGTAATTAGCAGTTGCTATTCAGCACAAAAAGAGTTTTTTTTGTTTTGTTTGAAAGAAAAAGTCAGGCTAAGTTTTTGAGGGAAAAGCGCCAAAATTTTAAGTATTTTTGAGACTCTTGTTAGATATAAAGTAAATTCAGGAACCGGTAACATAATGCAATCAAGGTATATATTCAGTGGATACAACCTAAGAACCTAAGGTATATCTTGAATGTTCTTTATTATAAAATCAATTGTTAAAAAAAATGGGATGTGTACTAGATTTTGAAGATTAACAAAACTTTGAAAGCCAGCTTTTCTTGGATTAGTTTATCGAGTGTTAAATGAATGCGGTAGCTGGTTGAATTTTTAAATGACTTAAATACTTGTGTGTATTCCGTGTAATATGTATATGTGCAGATATTCAATAATTAAATACACAACTTTTACAGTATTAAAGAGATATAATATATAATATACTTTTATTCTAAGACTTCAATTTGCATTATATGTGTATTTTTTTACCTAAAAATAGCAAAAAAAAAATCAAGCTTATATTTAAGCAAAATACTTATATAAAAGAGGCGCAATATAAATTGGTCTTTAACTAAATATTTTAAGGGCTTTATAACATTAGATCAAGTTTATATGCAATCATATCTTTTTTGAATTTAGGTAGTTTGAGCAAAGATGAAATCAAATTTCAAACTATTGTAGACAGGCCAAAGTGCAATTCTTATTCATTTGCTTGTGCTTACACCCCTCAGTTGTTATCGTTGCTATGCAATAGATATTACCAGCCCGCTTAGAACGTGTCACGAGCGAACCAACATTTATCATCACCATACCAAAAATAAAATTTCTTATATCTCTCTTTCTTTCCATAATAGCAAATTTGTTTTAATTACATTTATTTTCTGGATTTTTACTGTTGAATGATGAAGGTAAGTTTCTTAAACTAAAAGAAAGAAATCACGCCACACGTTAACAGTCAAAAATGCTTATCATTTCTGGACTACAGCTAGCTTTGACGCGTTTACAAAGAAGTAAAAGTGCTTTAACTGTGATGTTTGAGAGGTATAACTTATAACAGCTAGTAGGTATACATATTATTACAAATTTTCAACAGTATAACAACAGTTCAAACACGATGTATGATGTAAGTGAGAGTTATAAGTAAATAACGATTATCTCCAATACAATAAAATAAAAAAGACTACAAGTGATTATATCACGGAGAACGTATGGTCTTTATTATTAAGTTAAAAAGGAAGTCAGGAGCCATCAGGTCCTGGTTTCTAAAAGTATTTATACTATTTCAATTCTATTTGGACGTCAGATTCAATATGGAATTGAGTTGATATTTAACATAAATAATAGGCAAAAAACCGACAGTAAGCGCACTTATAGAATAATTTTAAATAGGCACCAACGCGAAAGTAAAAAGTGTATTTTTAAAACAATACAATCCTCAAAAATCGTATCTCAAGGATTTAGACTTAAAGATCAAATCTCGCAAGTCTATGGAACTCTTAGAGCATAATATACGTTCAAAGTTAACATAATTATTCAAAACATTATCAAGGAAGCTTATACCTATTTCATCCTCTAATGATATTTCAAAATAACACAAGTTTGGCTAATTGATGACTATTCTTCCTTCCACAAGATATCAGAAAATATTTAATATTAATATGATCATCACGTCCTAGTCTTTACCTTTTTTTTAAATTTTTATTTGGAAATTGCCATCGCCACATCATACAGTGAGGGGAAAAACTATACCAGTGTTTTGCAAAATTAGGATTTTACTGATAATACTTCTTGAGTTTTTATTTTACAAATTTATGCTATAATTCTTTGTAAAGGTGGCATAAAGGGCTTTCAAATAATATAGCTTACACTTTTGTAGAGTGAGTATACATAGAATACCATAGAAGGAAAGAGGGGAATGCAAATATTGAGAAAAGTGAAAGTAAAGGAATGCATAAACATTCCATGCCTTCATTCTTCGTAGGAATGTCAGAAATTTTTTAATATTAGCATGAGAAATGCTGTGCTTTTGCAGTATCCGGAGCAAACAAAAAACTTATAAAAACCCTACCCTTTTCTCTCGTTGCCTCCTATTTTTTCACTACTTTACTTTTTTCAGACCTTCTTACACCATGGTTCGCCCACTTCCTGTTGAGCTTCAAAATTCAATAAAATCTTTATTGCTTCAAAATACCCTTTTCTGTTATTAGAAAACGTTATCCATCTGTCTCATTATCTAGTCTCACTCGTTACAAGAAGAAGTTTTTGTCCAGTGCAACTTTACCAGCTGGCGGAAGACCATCATTTGTCAGTGTATCAACTCAACAATACATTGCAAGAATGCTTCGAAATGGTAGACAAGATGGTCCCAAGGCTGTTCAAGAGTATTTAAGATCAATTGAAATTGGTATGTCTTTGTCTGTGGTTCGCAAATTACTTAAGAGAATGGGCTTCAAACCAAGGAGAAAAATTAAGACCAACTTTATCAGCAAAAAAAGCAAGCCTCTTCGGCTGGCATAGGCCAAAAAACACCAGCATCTTACGGTAGACCAGTGGAGGCAGTGGGTGTTTTCTGACGAAACCAGAGTCAATTTGTGGGGCTCAAATGGTAATTCTTATTATTGGTCAGATGGCGGTGATATCTTGCAGCCTTATCAGACGGAACCTCACGTGGAGGGAGATGGTGGAAGTGTCCTTTTCTGGGGTTGTATAACAGTGAATGTCCCCGGCTACGGTACTACAGTGATGGACGGCTCGGTAGATTCAACTGTTTATGTTGATATCTTGCAGACTTCTCTCCTGGACACCTTGGAGTATTACGACATGGATCGTAATGTCATCCGTTTCCAGTAAGATAATGCCACGCCGCACACTTCTGGAATCACACAAGACTGGTTTAGCGCCAACGGTTTTATATTTGAAACAATTAGGGATTGGCCAGCTCAGAGTCCAGATTTGAACCCAATTGAACACGTCTGGTACCAGTTAAAGCGTAGGCTTAACACATACCCAACCAGACCCACTACCAAAGAAGAACTGGAGGCCCGCATTACCAGTGAATGGTACAAATTTACAAAAAATGACTGTCTAAAGTATATAGACAGCATGCCAGCTCGTATTAAGGCGGTGATCAGGTCTGGTGGAGGACCTACTCGTTTTTAAGCTGTTTTCTATATTTAATAAAATCTTATATTTCATCTTTAAACCTCTGTATTTAGTAGTTATACCTACTATTTAATGGAATTCAATACATTGTTTGAAAGCTCTTTACTTACTGTACTAACTGATATAATCTACTAATCTATATTCCTAGCACAAGCAGCAAAGCAGGTGAAAACACACAATTTTGCAAAACATTGGTATAGTTTTTCCCCTCACAGTATAATGTAGAAAAACACAAAGAGTTTTTCTGTTGATTTACTGGATGTCCTTATCAATATTCAAGGTTTTCAAGACTATTTTACATCAAATTGAAGAGGTACTCTGAAGGGAAAAACTATGTTAGTGTTTTTCAAAATTGCGTGTTTTCATTCACTATGCTGGCTGTGCTACGTATATATACCAGTAGTTTATATCAGTTAATAGAGTAAACAAAAAGCGTTGTAACAATGTATGTATTGAATGTAAATAAATAACAGATAAACCTACTAGACTTATACGTTCAAGATTTAATATAGGGTTATGTTGAATATACAGTAGAAAACAGCTTAAAGCGTGTAGGTCCTCCAACAGATTTAATTACTGTTATAATTCGACTCTCATGCTGTTTGTCTACCTAAGACGGTTATCCTTTGTAAGAATGTACCATTTACTAATAATGCAGACCTCCAGTTCTTTTTTGGTGGTAAATCGTTAGTTGGGTATGTATTGAGCGTACGCTTAAACTGGTATCAGACATGATCAGCTTGTATCATACGTTTTTAATTAAGATTGAGTCTGGGTTTTGAGCTGGAAAATTTCTAACGATTTTATATATAAACCCTTTGGTACTAAATCAGTTGTATATAATTCCAGAAGTGTGCGGCATGGCATTGTCTTGCTGAAAACGGATGAAATTACAATTTATGCCATAGTAGTACCAAGATGTCCACGAGAGAATTTTATGAGATATTGACATAAGAACTTGAATCCATCAAGCCGTCCATACCCTTTGTACCGTAACCGAGGCCATTTGCTGCTGCACATCTCTAGGAAGGAACATCTCCACCATATCCCTCCATGTGAGTCTTTGTCATATGGGGCTTCAAAACATCATCACCGCCATCTGAGCATCTGAGCACCACATGTTAACTCTGGCTTAATTGTCTGAAAACATCCTCTGCCTTCACAGGTCTACAGTAAGACGTAGGTATTTTATGGCCCATACCAGTCGAAAAGGCTTGTTATTTTTGTTGACAATGTTGATCATAACTTTTCTTCTAGATTTGAAGCCATTCTCTTGAGTAATTTGCGAGACCCTGACAAAGACTTATCCAATTTTAAGTAATCCCAAATAAACTTAAACGGTCTTGGGATCCTTTTATCTACCATTTTAAAGCATTTTTGCAATGTATTGTTGAGCTAGTACACTGACAAATAATGTTCTTCCGCTAGTTGTTACAGTTGCATTGGACAAAAACTTCTTTTTGTACTAAGTAAGAGTAGGGAATGAAACATGGCGTAGGGAGGTCTGAAAAAGGTAAAATGCAGTGGCAAAAAAATGTGGGATAGCAAGAGAAAATAATAGGATTTTCATGTTTTTTTTTTTTTTTTTTTTTTTTTTGCACGTCTCAGATATTAAGGAAATACAGTATTTTTTAGGTCAATCTAAGAACTCTAATATTTCTAAGAGAATGAAGATATAAACTGTTTATGTTTTCCTTTACCTACGCTGTTCCCAATATTTACATACCCATCGTTCCTTCTGTGGCACTCTACGTTTACTCACTGCACATAATTATAAGCTGTATTATCTGAAAACCCTGAATGTCATCTTCACAGTATATTTATAGCACAAATACATGACGTAAAAACTTCAGCAGTATAATCAGTTTAGCTACAATTTTGAAAAATAATGCTACAGTTTTCCCCCTCACAGTAGCAGTGAAATAATGATATACAGCCAATATATAAATTATATATTTAGCAGTTAGATCCTAGGTTAGATTTTTAGGTTTATATCAATAAAACTACAACTATTCATGGCTCCTATACAACCATTCATTGTTAGATGTGCCTTATGGAGTATAAGTTTTAAATTTATCAATTTTATGTTTATTGGCTTGATATTTTTTCATCTGAAGAGTTGGTTTTACTGTATTATAATGATAAATCGCTCCCAATTTTTCGTATACAGTTGTACATTTTTAAAATATAGATATAATTAGTGATGTAGATGAAAGAATTTATATAAACTTCTATTGATCATTTAAAAGTAGAATCTAATAAATCTAATAATTATATATAATTTACTTCATATTTTTTGAATACATTACAAAACCTTTTACTCCTTTGGTCATGACTTTATGAAATTTTTATAATAGCTTAAAAACTATAAACTTATCCGAAATTCAACTAAAATTGTATACAAACCTCTTCATGCTAATGTGTAATGCAACGGAACGCCATAAAATATGTGATTTCATAATTTGGAGCACGAAATTATATCCAAACATTTGTTTTTTTACGAATGAATTTTATAATTCAAGCAGTTAAATAAAAGTCTTTAGAACAGATTAACTTGAAAAAATAAACGATTTTTATTGGCTGAAACGGCTACAGACACGCCAAAAACAAAAAAGCAAAAAAACAGGGTTTCCCCCTGTTTTTTCAAAAAAAGCGGAGTTTGAAGTATGATTTCCCTATAAACGAGAAACCATGTTTCAAATTCCGTAAAACCAAAGTATTATGGGCCTACCCCCTCCTTTGGTGGACAATGATGAGCCTCAATAATTGCTAGGTAAGGCTCGCAAGTAATTGAGTAGGAGGTACAGCCTATCTGATCTCCTGTGCTCTGGTCAAATCAGTGACGTCAAGTGTCTGTGATAGGCACTTTCACTTGACATGAAACATACAAAATAGAAAGAAGGACAATTAGTAAAGAATTTATGAGTATTTTTTTTTTTTTGCTTACCTTGATCAGTTAAAAGATGGAAGATAAAAAAGATAATGTAAGAAAAAAGAAAAATTAGTTAATTGATTGTAATGTAGTATTTATTATTATTATTTTACTTACCTTAATTGCTATAAAAAAAAAGGAAAAAAGGAAAAAAAAAAGGAAAAAAAAAGGAAAAAAAAAAAGGATTTTTTACTTTTTGAAAATTAGATGACGTTCTAACTCTTAGAACCAATCAAGTTCTTCTTTTTTTTACATTTTTATATGACGACAAATCTAACTTCCAATGAGATGAAAGCACAAAAATATGCGTACGAAGAAAAATAGCAAAAATAGCAAAAATATACCAAAATAAATGAAAAGCATAGAAAGTGGAATACAGTAAAGCAACTAATAAAGCAATATGAAACGGAAAGCAACCCGTCCAATTTTTATACTAAATTGCTCTTTTGATGAAAATTATAATGGTTACTTTGTTTTCATTAAACGATCAGAAAATTGTGAAGATTTTTAAAGTTAAAATTTCTAAAGAATTTAGTAAAATCACTCATAGAGAGTTGTAAAATATATGAACTAATTTCTAGTAGTTATATCTAAACGTTACGTCTAAATAGCTATCTTTTAGTACTAAATTTGTGATAGATTGGCAATTTTTTTACTTTTAGGAGAAACTTGAAAAACTTACATGAAAAGAATACAAAACGCAATAACACAACCAAAGTTAAAGTAATTAAATAAATCTTGACAGATTCAAATTCTTCCCTTAATGAGCTTTCAGTTTCTCTAAAATTTATTATAAATTTATTGATTTATATCGCTAATTTTTACAACATCTCTTTTTGGTAGAAATTTAAAAGTAACTCAGTTTCATCCCAAAAACTAAGGAGGAGCTAATTAATACGTTCTATATATAATTTTTAACCACAATATCTGAATTGAACAAATTAAGAGCAACAATTTGGTATCAAATTTACTAGGAGATAATTACATTTTTATGGTATAATAATCCATTTTGGTGCGTTGCTTTGAAGGTTTTATTAACGTAATTTCAATGGTAGTTATGGCTGAAATGCCAAAGGTAAGACTGAAAATCAAGTCAGTAGAAGAAATCTAGTAAATGTTTGTAAGCTGTTCCACATTATAATAAGTATATAATATTAATTAAATTATTACTAAGAGCTACTGATAGAGATTTTATCAATTGAATTTTTTTATAGACATTAGTAGTATTTCTTATCATAATCTTAAACTGGGTTTCAGTTGCTATGGTTTTTTCAAATGTATTCATAGATTATGGTTCGTTAAAAAAGCTAACATTTGTCTGATTTACACATCTCGATTTAGTCGCGTACGATACATTTGGTAACGCATGTTTTTTATAAGGGTTTCTAAAAGTTATAATTTTATTCACTAAAACAACGACGATGCAGGGCTTCTTACAGTTTCATTGCTTTTTTTTTTTGACAAAAGCCAAGGTTTTGGGAGGAAAGATAAGCTGGTAAATGTTAAATTCATATTTTTGAGTTGTCATCGTGAGGTAAATCCAATGATATAAAGCTTGTATAAGGGTGGCCAATAGCTGTGGTTTTATTAACTAAAACGATTACCAAGTAGGTAATTTGAAATTTTTTTTTGTAGTTGTTCTTCAACAAGAATTATAATTTTGATAGAAAAAATAAGCTGGTTGGTATTAGACTTACATATTCTTGTATATTATGATGAGACAAATCTAGTGATAAAAGGTTCACAAAAGAGTTGCCAATAATTGCGGTTTTATTGACTATAGCGATTACCAGGTAGTAGTAGGCTATTTCTACGTCGGTCTTCACGCTGTTTTTAGACAAGCATCATAATTTTCAAAATCAAATCCGCTTGTAGGCATGGAATTTATATATTTGGATTAGGCATTATAATCTGTATCTAGTAATACAAATTCTGTATAAGGGTTGTTAATAATTGTGGATATATCGACTAAAAAGATTACGAAGTCATTTTTGTTTATATATACAGAATAAAGATACTAGAAAATAAATTTAAAACTAGATATATTTATTGAGTATATTTTGTATCAAAAAAGATGATACACTTTTTAACAAGCATCAAGAAACAGGGTATTTATAGTTTCTTGGAAATGCGGAATCAGTGACAGATTCTATAACAGATTGGCCAAACCAGTTTTGATAGTAATAGCATTGCACCAAGCTAAGTATCTAGAGTATTCATGCTTGACTAAATGTAGAGAATAGATCTTCTTTTCAAATAGATAACCCAACTCGAATTTTAAGGACAGATTTGTGATTGGATCATTCAACAAATTCGTGCTACACGATTTCATTATAGCCTTCATGTAACATAACTAAATGTAATAAATGTACAATGCTTCATTATAACCTCATTCTTCTCACTCTAAGAATTATAACCAGCTACATAATACTTATTTGAGAACTTCTACTATTGATGATGCTATATGATCTAGATGCACCCGACGCAGTCTATGTTCTAAACAATTTTGACGCCCTTTTTTTAACTACCTTTTGCCAAAAATCTTGGTGTTGAACAAAACAGCAAACTTGTAAACATCTGCTTTGCATATCTTGGTTTTGCAACATACTATATACATGCCGATTTAAGTTCTGTATAGGGTTCGCCAATGGTTGTGATTTTCTTTATCAGAACGATTATCAAGCAGGTTATTTTTACGCCCTTTTTTAGCTACCTTTTTACAAAAATCTTGGTTTTGGACAGAAGAACAAGCTTGTAAATATTTGCTTTGTATATCTTTATTTCGCAAAATATTTTATTTGTGCTGATTTGGGCTTGAATAATGGTTGTCAATGGTTGTCAATGGTTGCAGCTTCATTTATTAGAACCATTTTCAAGCTTGCAGGTCCTAAATATGGTTTTTTTATCTACCATTTTACAAAAATCTCGGTTTTTGGGTAGAAGAATACGCTGTTAGATATATGATTTACAGTATTTACATTAATTCACTGATATACAACATACGGTACATTTGTGATGCAGGTTTTATAAAAGGATTATTGATGATTGGTATTTTATTAGTTTCACCAATTTACAGTGAGGTAATTGCATCTCTTCTTAATTGCCTTATGACAAGAAGAAATAACTTTTGACAAAACAATAAACTGCTAAATAATTGCTTCATATATGGTGCACTATATATCTTAATTTTACAGACAACCGTATATGCACTGACGCAGGTTTTTATAAGAATGCTAAATGATGTTTGTACTGTGAGGGAAAAACCCCTACCGTTTATCTTCGAATATTCACTTTGCCTTATATTTTTTTAAAAGAAGTAGAGCTAAATATTCACAATCTATACCGTTTAAAAAGTAGCATTTGGGCTTTCATATAAAACAGTTTAAAAGTTTGTCTCGTACATAGTTAGCGATTGAAACGGAGTTAAAGTGAGAAAGAACATAGTATATGATAGTAAAAAAAGGGGGAAGGAAGGTATTCAATGTTTTTACTTCCGATAGACATATCAGAAAAATCTCGAAATCTTTCTGAGATATGCCATTCTTCTAAAACACCCGAGGAATGTATAAAAAATATTAAAAGTTCAGTAGTTTTGCTCAATATTCCCCACTCTTATCACTTACTTTATTTACACTTCATCTAACACTATGGCTCCTATCCAACTATATCATTGAGTACTCTTACGAGGTATAGAAAGCAATACTTGGGTGATGTCAAAATATCAAAAGGTGGAAGACCAAACAAAATCAGTAAGTCTACGAAATCTTATATTGCATGGCAGCTTCGTACAGATAGATTAGATGGTCCAAAGGGTATGCAAGAACATCTCAGAATGGAAGGTATTGATATGTCATTAGGAAAGGTCTCAAAAAAAGGGGTTTTAATGCCAAAAGGAAAATCAAGACAAACTTTGTCAGCAAGGACAAGGAAGAACGATATGCATGGGCCAAAAAATACAGAAATTATACATTGACAGACTGGCGTCAATGGGTCATTTTTGATGAGACCAGAGTCAATATGTGGGGCACTGATGGCAATTCTTTCGTTTGATTGGATGGTGACAGTACTTTGCTGCCTCATCAAATGGAGCCTCACGTTCAAGGATATGGTGGAGGGGTTATGCTCTAGAGCTGCATAACTGCAACGGGCCCTGGCTATGGTATTACAATTATTGATGCCTCAATAGATTCATCTGTTTACGTTGATATTTTTGAAACTTCCTTGTTAGACACATTGGACTACGTTGACTTACATATAGAAGACGTCCGTTTTCAACAAGACAGAGCCACATCGCGTACCTCTGTTATTACTAAACAGTGGTTTAACAAACATGGTTTCTCTGTTGATACTATTATGAATTGGCCGGCTCGAAGCCCAAACTTAAATCCAATTAAACATGTTTGGTATTAGCTAAAACGTCGTCCTAATGTGTACCCTACTAAACCCACAACCAAAGAAGAACTGGAACAGAGGATTACCAATGAATGGTATAAATTTACTGAAAAAGACTGTCTAAAATATATAGATAGCATGCCAGTAAGAATTAAAGCCGTCATCAAGAGTAAGGGTGGCCCTACTAAGTATTAAACTTTTTTCATAATAAAGAATTTTCAAACTTTAGCCAGTTTTCTCACTAGTCGCTGATGCTGAATATTTGCATAAGTTGTATCATTGAGAAGCCCTTAGTTTACTTTACAAAATAATGTAAGCCACATGTTTATATGCTTAGTATAAGGAAAAAAATCCATGCAAAAAGGTAATTTTCAAAAAAAACGGTAGGGCTTTTCCCCTCACAGTAGTTTTACTGGTTAAATCATCGATTTCATGCAAAACTTATCGCTAGTTTTTACGAAACAATACTTTGTGGATACAAAAATAAGTCTTTGTAAATCGAATTAGCTAACGCAACCAAATACAGCAACATAAAAACGTCTGAAGTGGTATGTACCATATAATACAGTCAGGTCGACATACTAGAACACTTTCAACATCGAATTAAAATAAAGTTTATAAATAAATACTATTCTTAAAGAACCTTAATGTGCTTGTGGTCACATCAAATTTGAAGCTTCAAAAGCTTGGAAACTTTGAATACGCGTACTGTATCTTTTGAAATATTTAGCATACTGTACACAATACTGCTTCACACTAAAAAAGCTTGTAATTAGCCAAGCAAAAAGAATTTGTATTGAAAAATATTATTTTCTAGCTTTTCAAATTGACTTTTCAGTCAATATATGAGATGCTCTCATTTGAGAACAACCTTATGCCTTAGGGGCATCGAGAAGGTCAGAGTGCGTATGTTAGAACACTTTTTATAACATTTCCCTAAAGACTGCACCAAAACCCCCTTCAAACGATTGATTTACTACATATCGAGCTTAAATTATGGGGCCTAAAATATCAAACTCCGTTTTAAGCCGACCGTATCTTAAAATGCCGAAAAAATTACCACAAAGTTTAATTTTTAGTTGATAACTCTTGCAATTTTAGAGGAATCTCAAAGAATAATATTTCAAAACAGATATATAAAAGAGAAAAATAATTCTAGCCGAAATACTAATTCAGTTCATTCACAATTTATGAAGCTATTTCCATTAAAAACATACAAAAACGCAACTTCAATGGGCTGTAACTCGAGATAGCAACGGTTTAAGCATACACTTTATAAGCCAAAAATGATTCTTTCGTTTAGGTTTATTATATTTTATTATAAAATCATTTTTGAAAA
>JAEPRC010001024.1:0-12938 GCA_016758945.1 Mucor plumbeus
TATACATTTTGCTTCTTCTGCTTTTATATTGAAATTACTTCATAATTTGAACATTTGGTATGTGTAAACATTGATTATTTTAGATACTTTAAATACTTGTTTATTTATAGTTTCACGGTTCTACTCTTATGAAAAGATGATTAAATGTAAGTATCACATTTAAAAGATGTCTTAAAGGGAGGCTTTACTTATTAAAACGTACAATATTGTCCAAACATCCTGTATTTCTATTCAAGACCTACAAGGCTTTTCTTACTGTATCTCTCTCTCTCTCTCTCTCTCATCTGTATTTGAGCATCGTTTTTAAAACTTTCGCTATAATTACTTTTCAAAACTTTCTATTATAATGATGTATCTACTGCCTCAAGATTGCCTTTATAAAATTTACAAGGTTTTTTCCCCTCCTATCAATCTCGGGAGAAGGTTTTTTTAAGCCTGTAATCTTTGCGAAGGCCCAATATTGATGTTTCTTTAAGGCTGGTGCTATGTGCTCAAGGTCTAAAGGTTTTCCCCCCTCCTATTGTTTCTTGGAGTAGGGTTTTTTAAGCCTATGGTCTTGCTATTCTGTTTCATTGATTATGATTTGGTGTCTCTTCTACTGCAAGATGGTGTCTTCAAGATTTACAAGGTTTTTTCCCCTCCTACTAGTCTTTGGAGAAGGTTTTTTTTATGCCTATGATCTTTTAAGGGTTTTCAAGATTTACATTGCTCAAGATTGCTGTACTCAAGACTCGAATGTTTCTATTTCTTCCTCAAGACTGGTGCACCTGAATGGTATTCTGCCGACTTGTTCTGAACTAAGCACGATTAATTCGCATGCTTTAAGGAGCTTGTTTGCAGAATGCTTTATGAACATGTAAATAATTTCTCACAATGATATATTTATTTATCACTGATATATATACTTTTTTTTATATTAGGGTTAACAAATGAACGGTGTATGATTATTAACTTGTTCTAGACTGATTTTTTAGACAGTATTCTATTATCATACAAGTCAAGGTGGTGCAAATGTCTAAACATTATAGTATTGTATACTCTGCATCTCTGGCTTGGATATTGATACCTCTAAAGAAAATGATGTGAAGTCTGTTTATAATATCGCCGTATCAAACACGGTTTCTTCTTCGGAGGTTTAGATTATTACAGGTAAGTTCATTTAGATTCACTCTTTCAGATAATACTTGAGACTAATTTAATCTTTTTCAATTTTCCTCTTCATCATCTTTAAATCTCATTCTCATTTCATCCCAATTTTATTCTTACTTTATCCTCACTTTATCCTCACTTTATCTAAATCTCAATTTCCATTATATCTAAATTTTATTTTCATTGTATCCGAACTTTATTCTCACTACATCCAAACTTTATTCTCATTTCATCCTAAATTTTACTTATTTTTTCTGAATTTAAAGTAGAAATACTGTAGCATGATGCATATGATAACAGAAATACGTTTTAAACCAATAAACATATCAGTAACTTTAACTGCGTATTTAATGTGTCCTTTAGAGTTTCAGTCTAATCGCTGAAATATAAAGTTTATCTAGAAATTGTTCATCTGACTAGAGATAATGATTGGACAGAACGGTGTTAAAAAAAAGCTAATCTTACTTCTTGGAACCCTTGTTATCTTTTTTTTTTTTTGACTTTTTAGGAACTTGAAAGAAACATAATCGCTAAATAAATCACACAAATCACCATCCATTATTGTATTTGGAGATCCACAAATCAAGTTTTTTTTTTTTTTGTGCTAGGTTAAAAATGTTACAATGTTCAGGAAAAGTAAAAGAATTCGTCAATGTTGATTTTTTTTGTGGTTAGTCAAGCATATTTTGGGCAAGTGGTCTGGCAAGGCACATTTCTAAATAAAGTCGATAATAAAACATGCTTCTGTGTCCAATGCACAACATAAACACAAGAAAAAAAAACCGGAGATTCAGCCCAAAAGTAGAAATTTATAGTAATTTTTGATCATATCATATGTATATATATATTATTTAATATATATTGGGGGTATTACATATAAAAAGAAGAAGAAGAAGAAAAAAAAAAGGTTATGTGTTTGTAAAATAAAATTAAAAAGCGTATAAGGGAATTATATTATTATTATTTGTTGTAATAAAGTGTGAAAGTTGCATTTAAATGATCCATGCAACAATACGCTTCCAACGAGGAATTTCAGCATCCACTTCGTCGTCCTTTTCGATATCAAATCGAGTAACACGACCAGTTTCGAAATCTAAATCAAGATAGAAAAAAAGGTACAACATGAGTTAATCAATCATATATTATTACTTGTAAATGTAAAAAATAACTTACCAACTTCTTCTAAAGGAATAACTTTTCCTCTAGTATAAATCTTATGTCCAACATAACAGAGGAAGAAAGGAATAATACCGATATAATTAGTACAGAAAGCGACAGCATCAAATTGAGGGGTAAAAGCACCATAACCTTGACCAAGAATAATCAAGATACAGAGAATAGTAGCAAAAAGACCACTGAAAGGATAACCCATAGCCTTATAAGGAAGGTCAGAAATACTTCTTCCTTGACGAACATATGCACGACGGAAACGAATGTGAACACCAGCAATACCAGCCCAAGAAATGAAACCAGAAACAGCAGTAATACTCAAGAACCAGAGGAAAGCTTGTTCGGCACTAAATTGATATGAGAAATTGTAGGTCAGTATTTGTTACACTGAATTATTTATGGTTGCATTACCTGTAAATGGAAACAAAGACACAAGCAAAGCCAACAACTGATGAAAAAGCAACAGCCCTGTTAAAAAGAAAGAAATTTCGTGTGAAAAACTGCGTGAGAAAATGAAATAAAAAAATAATTGTAAATTTACCAGAAAGGAGCACCATATCTGTTGACACGACCAAGGAAAGCAGGAGCATTGTTATCACGAGCAAGACCCATAAGAGTACGAGAAGTTGTGTACATGGAAGAATTACAAGCGGACAATACACTAGTGAGTACAATAGCATTGATAACATGAGCACCAGCTTCTATGCCAGCTAATTTGAAGACTAAAGTGAAAGAAGCGGTACCAGGTCCACCTTCAGAGTTTTCCAAGTCAGGATAATCGTAAGGAACGCACATTCCGATTAATAAAATAGTACAAATATAAAAGATAATAATTCGCCAAAAGGTATTACGAATAGCGCGAGGTACAGTCTTTGTAGGGTTCTTTGCTTCACCAGCAGTGATACCAACTAGAAGTTTTTTTTTTTTTTTTTTGTGAGAAATTTTTGTCACATGTACATTACAAAAATTACTTACCAACTTCGGTACCCTGGAAAGAGAAACCAGCTGACAAAAGCACACTAATAGTGCCAACTGCACCGTTGTTAAATGCGCCAGGAGAATTCCAATAACTATAATAAAATTGAATTAATATTGTATTGCATACTGTATTTATATTTAGAATCCCTTACGCAAAACCAATGGTTCCACTACCAACAGCACCAGCAGTAACAAGAATTGCAACAATGATAAAGACGATAACAATGACAATCTTAATTAAAGCAAACCAGTATTCAAGTTCACCATAAATTCTAACACTTAAAAAGTTGACAGCAACAATGATAACCAAGAAAATAGTTGACCAAGCAGCATCAGGCAAAACTTCTTTCCAGAATTTAATAATTGAAGCAGCAGCAGCAAGTTCAGTAGCAATTGTAACAGCCTAGAAATAATTTTTAGTCAAAACTGTCAAAATAAAAAAAATATATATATTAGAGTAACTTACCCACTATAGATTTCGATAAAAATATCAAGATGTAATTTAAAATGAGTATTTTACAATAAAAACACTATTAGTAATAATCAACAACTTACAGAAAACCTAGAAATTGATTATTAATTGGTTAGTAACGTTTTTTTTTTTTTTTAATTGAAATGCTTAATTTACCAATAATTCCAACCTAAAGCAAAACCAAGAGAAGGCTCAACGAAACGAGTAGCATAATGATTAAAAGAGCCAGACACTGAATAATTAGGCATTTAGTATATTCTATTTGTGCATCGAATTGTGTGTTTAGTATTTTTTGTTTTTTTACCAGGCATAAATGTAGCCATTTCACCAAGACATGTCATGATACAATAGACCTAATTTATCAAGATAAGGTTAAGTTTTTTTAATCTTGAATATGTGTAGAATTCCAAGTTTGTTTTGTTTTTTCTATATTACCATAAAGCCCACTAAGGAATGGATAAAAGAATTAGATTCAGTTCAATAAACAATTAAATGCCCGCTATTTCTTGATTTTGATTCAAGTGTAACAAGGACTTACCAACACAATAAGCAATAAGAGCGCCAGCAGGACCAGCCTATCATATTAATAAATTAAATGAGTACTACTGTACAATCTCAAAATCAAAATAGATGAAAAAAAGAAATAGTGTACCTCGGCGATATTACCACCAGAGTTAAGGAAAAGACCAGTACTAAAAAATTATTAATTCGTATCAGTAACATGATCAAATGCGAGTTTATTTAAGCATCGTACCCAATGGCACCACCTAACGAAATCATTTGAATATGTCTAGCATCTAAACCACGGTGAGTTCCCTCTTGAATATGGTTCTCTTCCTCTTGATTGAGGTTTTCTGAACGGTAAGAAGGCGCACTTGATTTCTCAAATTCCTCAATTTTTTGAGATTCATAGTGATATTCACTTGAACTCGTTTGATTTTCTGCAACAGAAGGTTTTTCAATCATTTAAAAAAAAATGGTTAAATAAAAAAAAATGGGTATTTAAATGAAAGGAGAGAAAAAATGTGAATTTTAGATTTTTGTTGTTTTAACAACTCTTTTTATATACAAAAAAAAAAAAAAAAAAAAAAAAATTAAATTTAATTTTTTCTTGGAGATACACAAAAACAAGAGAGATAGGCGGAAACATAAAATGGAATTAACCCAATCTTGCTTTGTAGAACCATAAATCAAGTAACTGGGTTTATTTTTTGATTGGCAAGAGCGTATATCGAAGCCAAGACTCTTTCTTGATTGGTCTCCAGGATGAGCCCTTTAACGATCATTTCGTCTATGATCATGTGCACTTTTTCGAGGTTGAACACAAGATCAAGTTCCGTCTATTCCATAGTATCTTTATTTTAGAAATATTACGCATTTGTTAAATTTGGTTTCAAAACTTGCCACTTTTTCAAAATAATGATCCAAGCATTCTATTCTGAAATTAATACTTATCAAATTAAACATTTAAAATCAAGTTACCAACACAATTCTGAATCAATTCCAATATCGAAAATTCATTCTGAGATAAAAACGACAAAGTTAGAATACATACAAAAAAAAAAAAAAGAAAACTTTCCCTACATCTTCTGGATCGCAACCAATGATAAAATAAAGAGAGGCATAAACACGATAAACTAATAAATGATTAAAATCCTAGGGTTTTCATATTGTTTCTGTTTTATTTTATTTCTGTTTTTAGGTTCGTTAATACCTATTTTGTCTTCGTTCATGGAAAAGAATAAAGTCTATATGTAGGATTGAGTACACTTTTCTTTTTTGTTTTTCTTTCTTTTTTTTTTACCTGATTTTGCTTTCGAGTAATACATTGTCTTGCAATCTCCAACTCAAATGTTGGATTTTCTTCAATAACTGTATTCTGGTAATATCTTGCAAAACGTGTTTGACACGACCTATTCACTATAAGAAAAAAACGTATCATTTTATAAAAATTGAAAGAAGAAAAAAACTGTGGGTGTAGCGCTTTTTTCCCATCGAACTTCTCTAGGTTAACCCAATAAGATTACCTTTTGTAATGCCACGGTTGTTAAATCATTAAGGCCGACAATTTTGTGTTGCCTTATTGAAGTACGAATGA
Source organism: Mucor plumbeus (assembly GCA_016758945.1). NCBI lineage: Eukaryota > Fungi > Mucoromycota > Mucoromycetes > Mucorales > Mucoraceae > Mucor > Mucor plumbeus. The sequence continues at coordinate 5,868 of JAEPRC010001024.1, forward strand.
TTTTATAAATGTAAACACTATCAGCTTTGTTTATTTATTCTTGTATTGGCCCCTGGCAATGTCATTCAATCACCATGATAGTTGGAACTTTTTTTTTTTTTTTTTTTTTTTTTTTTTTTTTTTTTTTATACAATAATCTGCTTTTCAATGTTTACAAATGTTTCAGGACTTTCATGGGTACAAACAACCAAAATTTACTATGATATATCATGATGTAAAATAAACACCAGATTTTAATTTTTATTATAATACTTTTTGTTTCTTTGTTTGCTTTGTTAGAAGTTGGTTATTTGAAGGCTTTGAATTTCCGAGCATGGGCCTAATGGTCGCTAATTTCACACGCAACTATATTACGTATTTACGCAAGGTTCATAAACATATTAAAAAGCCAAAAACCCTATTTGCAGTTTTTCCTTATAGTGATACTCATCATTTATGGAAAGTTTACAAAAACCCAGATGATCGACATGATTATTACCTTTTTCTATTAAACAAAAAAGAAAAAAAAAAAAAAAAAAAAAAATATTTTATTTTATTTTATTTTTTTACACGAATAAATGAGAAAGAATAGCATTTTCTATATCAACAACATGACTATGTGAGAATAAACTATCTCCACATTGGTTCTCTTTGTATCCAAGTTGATGTGTATCCCATAATATGACCCTTTGCTTATCTTTTTCTGATAACCCTGCAACTGTTGATCGAATAATATTCGCATAGGCTTCACTTCTACCATAATTCAAACCTTTTGTATGACCAGTAAAGTATTGTGTTGTTTTCACAATAATTCGTTGATCTGGGTATACGTCTTTAATAGTGTAATCTAAAAAAGACACAAATGCTTTTGCGAATTCATTTGGATGCTGTCTCATATTGGATAAATCCATATTGCCAATACCAAGTATGACAACATCTGCTTTTGGTAATATACGAGAAAAGCCATGCATATCTACTTTCCATTGTTGATTATTGTCAACAATATTTGTATCTATTTCACCAAAATGAATTTTGGTCATGTCATGTAAAATCGGAGAATCTATCTCATATGGTTGCTGTTGTTGTTGGTCGTTACACATGTCTATCAATGGTCGATCTCCTATTAAATGCTGCAGATTTCTATCATGTATATATATATATATATATATAAGAATATTTATGTAAATATAAATCTATTCATAGAATTTGAAATACCTTTTTAAATGATGATCGCCCCAAATATGAAGAATTGATTTTGATTGATAACAAGTTTTATCAATATCAAATTGGCAAATGGGGTTAAATATAGAGTTTGCACCTTCAAATTTGACATCTTCCAAGTCTTGGATGTAATCCTTTTTAATCCAAGTACTGTCTTTGAGTGTAAATGATTTAGTAAAATCACAAACAACAGGTTGCTCGACAAAAGAATTTTGGTTTTTGCTTTTTTCGTTGGGTCTTTTATATACAGTCAAACTGTTGCGTGATGTAAATCGATTAGGTCTGTAATGGTGAATCCCAGGTTGTTCCCAAAAATAAGAACGATATTCAACTGAGGTTTCTAGTGTCCAAATACCATGTTGAGCAAATTTGACAGAAGCAAAATAAACATTATTTTGCTTTTCATGTTGTTGAAGTGTAATTTGTATAGCTGAACCTGTTGATTCACTTTTTGCCAACATTATAATAGAATCAGTTGGAGCGTAATGTGGCATGTGTTTAATTTTTGAAACGGCGGGAGTAGGTCCTAACTGAAAATAACGAATTAATTATCGTAAGGAGATCAACTTCATTTTAATATTTATTTACAAGCAAGGCAACACAAATTGATTCATCTTGTCCAATTTGAACATTTTTTCTAGTAAATTTGCCATTTTTTTTCATAAAAAATGATTTTGATACCCAACCATCCCAGTAAGATCTGTCTGAAGCTCTAGTAGATTTGTTTATAAATATAAAATCTTAATAAAATTATGATAAAACAAACTTACATCCATTGGAAATTAGCACCTTGACATGCTTCTGGTATATTATTTTCAAGTGGAACTGGTAATTTAACATTGGAAATATCAATAATTTCGGTTAAAGATGGAATGACAGGCTTAAATGAGAATATCTTTTCTTTTCCAGATGTGGCATATTGGACAAACGTGCCTAAACACAATAATAAAATGACAACAATCAATATTATTTTGCGCTTTTTCTTTTGTTGAGGTTGTTGTTGCTGTTGTATGTACATGGCTTCTTCCCCTTTTTTCAACATTTAACAAAAAAAAAAAAAAAAAAAAAAAAAAAAAAAAAAGAAAAAGAAAGAAAAAAACAAAAAGGAAAAAAATAAATTTTATTATACTACATTTTCATTTCGAAAGGAGATCAATTAGCTTCTTACTTTATTTGCATTTCTTCTGCGATAAGTTGCAACAAAGTCCGATAAGATTCTTCTAACTTTGATCCAATGACGCCCGTTGATTGCACTACAAGATGATATAAATAAACAATGCTTTTTCATAATTCAAAGCCTCTCTTACCTTGTCCAATTAGCCATGAAATCGGTCTTGGTTTCCATTGACATGTACTCTTCAGGAACTGCATTTATAACTGTCATCATCCATTGTGAAGATTCATTTGGTAATATTTCAGTAAGTGATTTAAATAATGCTGCGACATCAGGAATAGAATCTTGATTGTAAAAGTCAACTAAACCGTTAAATAATACGGCCGTTAAATTTCCTCCAAATTCCTTGAAAAGTGTAACAATGGCGGCTGATTTATCTGACAAATCTAAAAGCTTACGATAAAATGATAAAATTGCGCCAAGAGCATGTGGTTCTGTAATGGACAATCCTGCAATGCCTGCTTGAAAAATTGTTGCCAATAAAGGATCTTGTGAAAATAAAATGGGTGCATTTTCTAAAAAGGCTGTAACAAGACGAAAGTACTCCTCAATTACTATAATAAAATTTGTTTAGAAATCTCTTTTGGGGTCTTAAAGTGGGTCTAGAACCCTTCTTTTCTTTCTTTCTCCTTACCATCAGGAATATCATTAATTTGTTGTCCTTGCATTTTCATAAACATTGTTTGACTCAAACTTTGTACAAAATCGAGACATGGACGTTCGCCATCGTTTTTAGCATATTCCCTGATTATTTTCAATGAAACCCAAAGATAGCCACTTAAACCGGTATTTGCAAATGCGTTTAAAATACGCTCCATTAGTTGAGGTAATAAGGGGATAAAGTGAGGTCCATAAGAGACAATAAAGCTATTAAAGCATTTGCAAAGTGGTTCAGATACAGTAACAACCTCGCCAAAATTGGCCAAGGTTGTGTCCAAAACTGGCCACAATTCAGTAATGAATGTAACACATGGATGGGGTTGACCAACAGGGATATCGGGGCGAATAACTTCGAAAAATGTACTGATTTGTTCCAAAGTATCTCCCATTTTGACACAATCTTCATTAGTAACTTTTGCCTTTCCTCTAGATACAATTTCGTGTAATTCTTGGGCAACTGGTAAACAGAATACTTGCAATGCCTTTTGAATATCTGCAGGTGGGATGACAGAAATGACATGAGAGACAGCTTCGGTTACTTCTAAAATGTCTCTAAAAGGAAGTGTTTTTGTAACTTGCACATAAAATGATTGGAGTTGTACAAGATAATCCACCAAATGCTAAATTAAAAATGGTGTCAATTTCGAAATAAATTTTGCTGCTAACGCACATTTTGTATTACCTGACTACAATCTTTACAAAGATGCTTTAAAGCAAGCGCACTTGCAGCAGCAACTTCTGCATTTTGCATACCATTAGAGATAAAATTAAGTTGATATTGAATAAATTGAGGATGACTTTCTGTCCAGAAAGAATAACGAGAAATGACCAATGTAGCTGCATAGCGAATTTTAGGATGATCGGGTAATTGGGATAAGAATTCCATGATGTGAGGCATTACTTCATTCTCATCTTTGGGTACTTCAGAACCCATCACACGAAGAGAAAAGATGGGTGCTTCAATTTGTTGCCAAGTAGCTTCACTATTGTTCAATAAGGCAGTTAATAAATTCATAGGTTTGACTAAACAACGTTGAGGTGTTAAGATGCGACAACAATCTTTGAGTGTATCGCCCATTTTATGTCTGAAATCACGGAAATCATCACGTTCTTCTGCTGTCAATGAATCTAAATCTGTAGGATAACGCAAATGTTCAATCATAATATCTACCAATGCATCAAAGTAAGGTAAAAATTGTGGAATTGACCCTTTGAATGTTTCTGTCTCTAATAAGTTTGTCAATTCGTACCAAAATTTGAATGTAATAGGTACAATTTCCAAATCATTATAAGCTGACACTTTAATGATACCATCCATTAATATACCAAATGCTTCAGGATGTCTGCCGATCAAATTAATGTAAGCTTCACCTGCTTCTACAAATATGCGACCGTAACCTCTAACAGAATCTTCGTCTTCCTCCTCAATAGCTTCTGTCAACTTTTGTAATAAGGTTCCAAAACAAGGATAAATTTGCTCAATGATGGATCGGCATTCGTTGACATCTCGAGTTTCATAAATGATTTCAGAAACAACATCTACTGCAACATCAAATAGCTCTGGTGATTCTAAGCCTTTGAATGATAATTCCAACAAGGGACTCGTACTAAGCATCTTGATATCCATCTCACCAGTGCGGATCCAACTTGACAAACATTTAAAGATTCTCTCTTGTAATTCAGTATCATTTCCACTTGATTGCATATACATTGTTAATAAATTAAGAACTTCTTTAGCGTTATTATCAATCAATTCCTCTCCTCTTGATTTGTATTCATAATCCTGAGCGACTAATGTAAGTAAAAAAAAAAAAAAAGAAAAAAAAATTATCAAAAGATTTTCATTTAAAATGCTTACTGTCAAAGGTAATCTAGTGTTTCCATTCATTTCCTCAGGCAAGATCTTTAAAATTTCTAACAAACAAACTGAACCATGAGCTGATTTGCCAAACTTATCAACAAGATCAGGAATCACGGTTTTCCACTGTAAAAGTTGAATTGCTAAATCGGCTATAGCTAAACATAATTGAATCATAACGGCTTTGGGGCCATTTGCAGATTGCCATAACAATTCTACGAGTGAATCACGTAACTGCAAGCGAGCGTCGACATCTAATTCACGTAAATCATATGTAATCTACCACAGAAACAAATGATTAGTTGAAGGTTATATGCAAATATATTAAATTTTACCTTTTGTTTAAAGGTTTGTGCAGCAAATAGACGAGTTTCAAGGTTAGCATCTGGTAATTTCATCAAATAATCTACTACTGCCCAAGCTTCAGGCTACAAATATACATAATCAATGCTTTTGGTCTATCATTATCTAAATATAAAAATAGTACCTTTTTTTGAAATGCTTCTAACCATCGGCTTGCTTCTCTATTTGATTGACGATCGGTATTACTATATAAAGACGAAAGTGCTTCTAATACACGAGTTGCTGACTCTGTAGCCATATTTTGTTGTAGTTGTTGAAGTTTTAACTAGAAAAGAAAAGTGGCGAAACTGATAGAATAAAGTGAACTTTTATTCGGACCGAGGAGGTTGCTGCTTCTTTCTTTCCTGTTGATGCACGAAAAGAGATATTTTCACACCGTCACAGCTGCTGATCAAAAATTATGATGCTACAAATGTAATGCTCATGTCCATAATTTACAAATAAATTTGTTTTGATTGCATAATAATATTTAGAATATAAACTGTATAAAAACTCTGTATATACACAATAGTAGACTTTCTATAATTTTATTACATATATTAGTGAGTATCATAGCATTAATTAATGCCATATTTAACGTTGTTGCTCTTCTGTAATTGTCTTCGTCACATTGCTTTTCATTAAAAACTTCTTTATTCCTCATAAATGTAACAAGAAACTTTTGTAAATTCAATTAAAGTATTTGAATTAAAAAACTATTTTACTACCTTTTTTCGACTTACAATGAGTTGTTCCATTCGTAACCACTATATTTCCTGATTTAAACATCCCCTACAAACCATTGAATTGCAAAAAAAAATAGCAATTTCGACCAAATTTTTTCTGAATTTTCGTACATCTCAGGCTTGGCGGTGATTTAAAATACAAACTTGCTGATGATGAAAAAGTTGGTAAAAACAATCCTAAATTTTTAAAATGCAAGATTGACATCAAAAATGTATAGTAACTTGGCTAGTTGTACTAAGCAAGCTCAACATGAAATTTAATTTTGTATCTAATGATATATTTATTGAAAGCGTTTGTCACCAAAAATTTTACAAAAAAATCAAAAACATAAAAAACAGTTTTTAGTGATTCTGAAAATACTTTTATAGTTAAATTTTAAAGTTAATGCAACAGAAAAATAATGCAAAAAAATACCTGTTATTTGAAATATAATCTGTCACTCTAGCTCTATTTTTCATAGAGTTATTAGCTTTTTTTCGAAAAAGTCAAATTTTGGACGAGGGTACACAAGGGGAAAATTCATGATTTTTTAAAATTGATCTTACGGTAAAATATAATAAAACTAAATGAAAGAATCATTTTTGGCTTATAAAGTATTTGCTTAAACGGTTGCTATCTCGAGTTACAGCTCATTAAAGTTGCGTTTTTGTACGCTTTCAATTGTAATAATTTTATAAATAATGTGTAAGCTTAATTGGGGTTTTTTCTAGATTTATTGATCTTCTTTCTATATCTGTTTTGAAATATAACTCTTTGAGATTGCTTTAAAATTGCAAAAGTTATCAACTGGGAAGTAGATTTTGTGGCAATTTTCTCAACATTTTAATATACATTCCGCATAAAACGGAGCTTAATTATTTAGGCCCAGTAATTCAGGCTCGATTGGTAGTAAATTTACTCTTTGAAGAGATTTTTTGGCACAATCTTTAGGGCAACGTTGTAAAAAGTATTTTAAAATTATACGTGTTGTATTCCACCAAGTATCATACCTTATCGCCTTCTATAACCAATCAATAGATTATACAATCCATTGATTACTATTTAGAATATGAAAGAACAAGTCTAGAATCGGATATAAGAAACGCCTAGT
>JAEPRC010001025.1:0-10025 GCA_016758945.1 Mucor plumbeus
TAAGATTTTAAACATAATGTTACCGACAAATAAAGCAAAAGCATACCTATAATTTAAGGCATTATTTGTCACTTTAGCACTATCTTTCATAGAGTTATCAGCTTTCTTCGGAAAAGTCAAATTTTGGTGAAGATGATATTGATAAAAGTAGAGAAAAACACTGGAAAAATAAATATCTTCATAAACAAGATAATGTCTTCAAACATGAAGACAAATTCTATTTGATGTGTACTTTCTCAAGACAAAATTGCTGTAATGTCTCTCGGTTATGTTACTGATTTCATTGAAAAAGTGCTTGCCAACTTCGAGGGTTGTAATGAAAATAAACTCAATTTAATAGAAAAAACCATGTCATACTTTTTAGATTTATATCTTAAAGATTATATTATAATGTAATCTAATTATTGACAAGCAATTGAACAAATTAAAAATAACATCAAGGTTAATAAGAAGACTATAAAGCAAAGCTCTCTTATTTGATTTGAGTCATATGTGTAGTCAGGTAATTCAAAAAGCTACAATAGTTTTTGACCTTATTCAATTCCGAGGTTTCAAAGCAATTGTTGGTACAGAGATACCTAATTTTCGATTACCAGAAGCTTAAGTTGCAGATCGTGGTCTAATTCTGTATCATTGTTATATTAAAAATAATTCAGATCACTTACAGTTTATATCTGATAGTTTCAAATCGGTTATACCTAAATTAATCATCCTGGGCAGTGTACCGAGTTAAAAGCCATTATTGATAATCTGTTTAAGTCTTATTTTGAATCTGCTACGCCATCTATTGCTTGGAAAGATCAAGATTAGCAGATTTAGTTCTCGAATCTTTTTTTAGGAATCCTAAATTGAAATTTGTTTATTCTAAACATTTACAAGATGCTTATGCTATTGTTACTGAACAACAGGATATCATTAGAAATTTTGCGGCCATCAAGGAATTTATATCATTTAAAAATCAGATTGTTCCTCAAGCAAGCAAGCAGGCAAAATGATGATGCAGAAATAAGATCTATTATAGAAAACATTGTTAACTCTTAATTTGAACGCCCAGGTTGAGGCTAAATTAACTGCAGCTTTAAATGCTGATGATTGCTTTCTCAACGATGGTAAAAAATCTACTGGGCTAATCAATGAAGATAAAGACCTTATAATTAATTTTCTTGTGGACATTTTACTTGTTCCTGGTTCTGATAAAAAGGATCTGGTAGAATATATTAGATTTGAGGCTAATAAATACAAATAATAACATCACAATTATAACAATGAAGAACAAGACCCAAGTTGATATTTTAATTTTACGCTCAAAATTGACATTTTAATTCTTTTGTTAGGTACATGATGTTGTCATTTTATTTTTATTTATAGAAATATTATTAAAGATGGTATAAACATATATATATATATATATATAATTTTGTAATCTAACAATATAAACCGTTCATTTTGTATATTTGAAAGAGTGCTCGGTAATCCACAGGCATATTGTTGATCCTTATGCTTAAATATTATAAATAAATATTTCGGCTTACTTCCTTGATGTGATGTAATGTCAACCAAAAATATGTATATAAAGAGGATTCAATTTTGGTCAATCACAGAAAAATCAATCAACTCTACTGATCTACTCAACAATAACAAATTACACTATGTTTCAACTCATCTCTATTGCCATGTTTGCTTTAATGGGCTTCTCTCCTCTTGCAAACGCTGCTCCCACCCATTCCAATGCAATCGCTATAAATGAATCTCCTTCAATTGTCTCTGCTGCTGCAATTCCCAATACCTGGAATCAGCAAGACATTGAAAGCATTCTTTCTGCTCGTATTGCTAAAGCCATGGAAAAGGATACTATGATTATGGTCAAGCGTGCTAATGAAGATGTTAGTGCTCCTCTTAGTTTGGATACCTTATTTAGAAGTTTATTTGATAACGTTATCAATCATATCATTGAAATTACTCCGTTAAATGATATTGTTCATGGAAATTACGACCTTTTGTACCAAATCTTTTTGGGCAAGGTTCAGGAAATCCTTACTGGTGCCCCAGCTACTGTCTCTCCCGCTCCTTCCGATGAGGTTGATAGTGAATACAATGAAATTGATGAGGTTAAAGATGATGAAAATGAAGATGAGCAAGATGATTGGAAGCACAGCCATGAAGATGAAGATGAAGATGAAGATGACGAGTAAATGCCTTTCCTCTCTTTTAATGAAAAGAAATGCCATATTATATCTGTAGTTTCCTAACCCCCTCAAAAAAAATTATGTTATCATCTTTTTTAAATAAATAAAAAAAACTTGCAAAGTTTTGTTTGAGTGCTTAAGATTAAAAAATATTGCATTCATGTATATCTTATTTATCAATTTAATGATAATGAAATTTTATTTTGAACCTAACCCCTTGATTTCCAAATTTTAAATAACCACCACGACAATATTTTTCCTTCGGTAGTAATTTATTAAATATTATACAACTTCGTTAGCTTTCCGCTAATTTTAGGCACTTTAATTGTAGTAAAAACAAAATAGCGAATATTTTATTACAAAATTAACTTCACAATGTATGATATATACTAAATTGTTCGTTTCTCTGTAAAAAAAAATACTCAAAATATTATAAAGTATACCTTAAGTTATATATACTTTTTTATTTTCTTGATAATATAAAATATACATATATTTGTTTTTTTTCAAATGTAATGAAATACTTTTATTTAGTTTATTAGTACGACAAACATATACATTATGTAGTCAAAGCATATTTGTGGAATTTAAACATTTGACAGGTACATCTAAAATTAGTAACGTCAATTTAGCATTTGAGCTCAGCTCAGGGGTAAGTTTCTTTTTGGTTCAGGACATTGAAAATTGGCTACCATCAAATATTAACTATACTTCTGGCTATTGTTACGAAATTGCCGTATTCAACATTTTGGTATTTTATGCAAAAATGAAATGAATTCGTAGACATGATATCACTTTAGTATGATGAATAATTTTGCGTTTATGTAAAGCTTACTAAATTAAAACATATTACGATAATATATCCTTTGCCTATTTGTTACGGATGCATTTATTATTTGGTTGCTCATGTTCAAGAGTATTTAAGAATGTTCTTTTATGAGAAAATCTTTTCCGGTATATTATATACAAGTACTAGCTTGAGTATGTCGCTGTTGCAATTTATAAAAGAATATATGCATTTTTCATATCAATGATTATTTTTTGGCTCAAAATGACTCAAACTAAGCTTTTTTTTTCTGACACCGGATACTGTTATAATAAGAACCGCCTTAAAAACCAACACATTCGAGGCCTCTTCACACCACCATAAACATATAGTGTAGAACCATTGAGTCAACCAAATATACATTATTATTATATTTAAGAGCGATGGCAATTGGCGATGATAATATATCGAACCCTATATTTGAAGCAATGTTTAATAATATTACTAACTACTATATCAAATAATCTCGATATCTTGGAAGTGCTCCAACAAAGATTATTTTTTAAATCTTTTTCCATGTGCTTTAATACTACATTAATCCAAATTTGATAGATTTGTTCTCGATTTCAGACCTCAAACTGCTTCGTTTGATAGGTTTGTACTTTCGACACCAGACTTTCTGATTTATCCATGTCTCGGTGTAAGGTATTATATTACCCTTATATCATCTCGCATTTGAGATAAAATAATCAACACAATCCCATTCATTGCGAGTCCATCACAAAGAAGATACTTTATTTCTATTATAGACCAAATTATTCTCAAACTTCCCAATGGTGATAATTTAGGTCAGCTTTATACGACTAAAGGACGTTTACTAATTTATACAATGCAAAAAAAGGAAGGAGGGAGCTATGTTATAAGGGGGGTTATTGTTTGGTATACAACTTTTTTAATTAAAATCAATTTATAATTTATAAATGATGTTTCTATCTTGTACATCAGTTAAATCTAAATGAACATCGTATTTTTTAGATGGAGGTTCAGCAAAACGACGGGTATTTTCTCTCGACATGATAAAAAACAAAGAATAGATACAGCAAATAATGAGTACATTGGATACACAAAAACCGATCATGGCGCCCCAATAAGTTGGCGCTGTATTTGCTGTCATCATGAGAGGGCCAACAAAATTACCAATTGTCATGGCTAGGGTATTAGTGCCATTATAAAAGACTTTCTTTGTATAGCCAGATACATTATTTGAAGTTAATGTTAGTAAAATAGTAGATACACCAGCCATAGCCCAACTAAGGTAAAAACCGACAAGTTTAGGCGGGCCAGGAATTGCAGCCATGAGAATGCAACCGAGAAGTGAAATAGAACTCATAAAAACACCAGTGAATGAAATTCTTTTATATTTAGAGGCAATAAAAACTGCTGCCATTGCAAAGATACATGCAGCAATACCGTTAGGAATTTGAAGAATAATGGCCATAAAAGACTATTGAAAATGTTAGCAATAATTACACTATTTTTGCCTAAAAACTTACAGAGAAACCAAGGCCTTCAACAAGTAATGTACTAAAAGTTATTAAACCACCATTTTGAAGACTATTAAGTAATTGAGCAAAGAAAATAAGATACAAACGAGGTTCTTTGAGAGCTTCAACCATGTGTTCTCTTTTTATTTCTTTGTTACGAACGACACAATTATCTCGAGACCTTTCCTCTACGATTTCTTTTTCCTTATCTGTGAGTCTCAACATTTTGCTATTAACATCGTCAATCAAAAAGAAGAATGTAACGATACCAATGATTACAGTAGCAGCGCCGAATACGATGTAGCCCCTAGAAAAATTGAGTTAGTATTTGTATAAAGGCTTTATCTTATGTATATACCATCTCCAAGCACGCAAGCCAGCGGCACCGTCCAAATGAGCTAAACCATATGAAATCAATACACCAAAGACAGTACCCATTCCTGTGCCCACCAAAGTAAAGGCAAAGCAAAATGCTTGTTCCGAGCGACGGTAGAGAGTGTTCAGTATGATGTAAATACAAGGATATGTTACACCTTCAAAAAAACCGAGCAAGAACCTTAAACCAAGCAATTGAGCAAAATTGCCACAAGCAGCGGTGGCACACATTACACATCCACCAATAAATAGGATTGTACCAAGATATTTACCAATAGGTAGTTTTTGAATTAAGTAATTATTAGGCAACTATTTTAACACAGGTATTAGACGTGAATACACAGTTCAAAATTCAGTAATGTGATACAGATATATATGGTACTTTACTTGAACAACAAAATATCCTAAATAAAAAATTGATCCTAGCCAACTGAATTGATCACCAGTGAGATTGGCATCTTCCATGATACCTAAAACGGCAGCAACACTAAGCGCGGATTTATCACAGAACTATAAAAATTGGGAAAATAAGTTTGTCAGAATTACACATTTATACATACATAGTATAGTACTTACTTGAATAAAAATGATAAAAAAAACAATAGGCAAAACTGTCCAATTGAGCTTTTTAAGAAATTTCAGTTCTTCTGGTGATTTTACTAGAGGCATTTGAATTGAATCAGGTTCACTAAATGCTTCAATTATAGATGAATCTTGATATTGTTGAATATCTTTAACATGTTCTTTATATTCAAAAGGCTCTTTTTCCATTTTTCGTTGTTGTTGTTGTAGAAAAAGACAAAGAGAAATGATTTGAATAAAATTGGGAAAAAATATATACTAATCATGAGCATTTCTAGGTTACCTCATAACACACACGGCCACTTTTTCTGTATTTTAAACCTTAAAAAGTAAAATAAAATCATATTCAGCTTAAAAAAATTTCTATTCAGAAAATAATTCATTTCAAGAGGTGATACATACATCAAAAGAAAACCTTAATTTAAATAACAAACAGTAAATAAACCGTATTTTATACTGGAATGCCTTTTTTTTTTTTTTTTTTTTTTTTTTACAAATGTAGGACATTATTTATTAGTTTTAAGATGCTCTTTCCATTGTTTTCTATAGCACGGCATACTTGTAACATTGGACCGCCTTGATTGATAGGGAAATAAAAATTCATCCCTCACATTCAAAGGCATTGAAGTCTGGAGGAGGTCGGTATTGACGAGACTAATGCATTTGAATCCTCCATAAAAATATATAGCATGTGTAGTTTTAAAAGATTTTTTAAACACTTTAAACGTAGTTTATAGCCATCCTAAATTACAAAAAAAAAAAAAAGCTTTCAATGGCGTATGGAGTACCAAGAAGAGCTTTTTTGTTTTTGTTTTTTTAATATAGGTTGATTTTTTTATAATAAATATAGCAGATATATGGTTAAATGTTTTTAATTCTGCCCGTATTTTTCTATTAAAACTTTAAGAGGAATGCAGCAAATATACTGTATATCTAGCCATTTAAAATAAGAATTAAATAAAAAAAAATATGTTAAAAAAGTATTCAAAATTTGATCAAGTTTTGGTAAATTTATATAAACTAGAATAAATCTTAACATCGAACACAGCTAAAATTTACTGTGTGAGAATTGTCTAAATAAAAAGAACAACAAAGTAGCTATTAACTCATCACTAACATTGTAATTAGCAGTTGCTATTCAGAACAAAAAGAATTTTATTATTTTGTTAGAGAGAAAAAAATAATAATACATGGGAAATTTTAATTAAACAGCAATTCAGTTGACTGCATATATCTTGCTATTGTACTTTGCATGTAACATTTGTAATCTAAATGTTTTAGATCAATCCACCTTTGATATACTATTAAATTGTATTTTCGATATAGATTTACACAACTTGATTGCATTGTATCTTTATACAACGTCATATCACCAAGCCAAAAAATAAATTGTCCATGCACATGGTAGATATTTCACTTAATTAAAGCTTGCCTTATATTGTTGCCCCGTTTTTGTCCCTTTCACTTACTGTATTACATAGTAAATGTAATTTGTTGATTAGAATTATAGCGCCTCTATTATCCTTTGTTTTCAATGCAATTCTGCCTATGAATATAGTCTTCTACTGTTAAAATTAATTCGCGTAAAATGTAACTGCTGTAAAGTATTTGCTGCTGTTGTTATACATGCGAAAACCATTCCGTTTATAAAAGGCATGGCAATGTGTATTTCACTATTATACACACATTAATAATTTGAGAAAATTTTGGTTTTCATTTTAAGTTGTAGTACATTAGTTTTTAATATAATAGTTAAAGAAAAAACAAGGAAGTACAAAACATTTTACTGATTAGATTTAAAAAGAAATCTTACACTGGCAATATAAAAATGCATGTGGTATTTATTCTCCCTATAAACAGAAATATTTGGCTGTTGTGAAAATACATACTGTACATAATGATATGAGCAACTTTTCTGCATTTAGTTTTTAGTTCGATTTGCAGGTATATTTACCAAAAAATTATAGTAGCGTATAGCGGAATATTTGAACAACATCAGATATAAGTAAAGTACAAATAAATGCTCTCTTTAAAGAACACTGATATACTTGTGGTCACATCAAATTTGAAGCTTTACAATTTGGAAACTTTGAATAATCATATCTTCTAAAATATTTGACGTACATAATGATGCTTTACGCTAAAAAAAAAGCTTGTAACTAACTAAGCAAAATGAATTTATATTTGAAAATACTATTTTTTGACTTTTCGTTATTTGACTTTTCAGTCAATAGCTGAGATATCCTCATAATGAGCGCATTGGTGACCTTATTAGCTTATTGACGGCCTCATTTGAGCACATCCATGTGCTCGGAATATACTGGAGGTCAGAGTACATATCTTAATAAAGTATTTTTTTCATAGTTACCCTAAAGACTGTATCAAAAAACCTCTTCAAAGAGTAGATTTACTACATATTGAGCTCAAATTACGGGGCCAAAATTATCAAACTCCGTTTTATGCGGGCTGTATCTTAAAATACCTAGAAAATTGCCGCAAAATTTACTTTTTAGTTGAAAACTCTTGCAATATTAAAGCAATCTCAAAGAGTAATATTTTAAAACAGATATATAAGGGACAAAAATAAATTTAGTAAATATTCCAATTTAGCTCATACACTATTTATGAAGTTATTTTCATTAAAAAAGTACATAAACGTAAATTCAATGGACTATAACTCGAGATAGCAACTGTTTAAGCACAAAGTTTATAAGCCAAAAATGATTCTTTTATTTAACTTTATTATATTTTATTATAAAATTGATTTCGAAAAATTATGAATTTGTCCCTTGTATACCCTCGTCCAAAAGTTGAGTTTTTCGAAGAAAGCTAATAACTCTATGAAAAATAGAGCTAGAGTGACAAATAGTAAATCAAATAATAGGTATTTTTTTGTGTTATTTGTCTGTAACATTAAATTTAAAATTTAACTATAAAAATATTTTTAGAATCACTAAAAACTGAGTTTTATATTTTTGCTTTTTCTACAAAATTTTTGGTGATAAAAGTTTTCAAAAAATATATCGTTAGATATAAAATTGAATTTCATGTGGAGGTTATTTAGTACAGCTAGCCAGGTTACTATACACTTTCGATGTTATTTCTGTATTTTAAAATTTTAAAATTGTTTTTATCGATTTTTTCATCATCAGAAAATTTTTATTTTTAATTACCGCTAAATCTGAGATGTATAAAAACTTAAAGTTCGTCGAAATTGTTAAGTTTCTTCGTAATACAATGATATGTAGGGGATGTTTAAATCAGAAAGTATAGTAGTTACGAATGGAACAACTAGTTGTAAACTGAAACAAGGTAGTAAAATAGTTTCTCAGCTTAAATATTTTATTTAAATTTACAAAAGTTTCTTGTACATTTTTGAAAAGTAAGGAATTACATTTATTAAATTGAAGGAGAAAAAATTCCTTGAACATCTCTTTATTTGTATTTTATATCATTTTAATCATGCAATATGTTGCATGACGGAGATGAATTGTATTAAATTCATACAATAATTTTTTTGCCGTAGCGGTGTAGTATAATTATAATCAGCTAAAGTTTTATTACAAACGATTTCTGAAGATTAAATATAGCTGAAAAAGCATGAGGGTATTTATAGTGATTTGGAGAACTTGTATGCTATCAGACTTGAATGGAGTAATCTTCTAATTTTGAATTATAGTTATTGATACCGTATTTAAGGACAACTCATGCAAAGCATCGACCATAAAGGGTTATATGTCAAGTGCGACAATGTGGGCCTTTTGGGAGTTATTGGCTGTATCTATTTAGGTAACCTTAATTTTAAGGTGTGAATTCTAATGTGTGCTTAAAATTTTATTCATTGGTAGTGTAACTATGATACAGGGAAATAGTTGATTAAACCTAATATCTTTGATGTTATTATTTATTGAATTAGGTAAAATACTTCTTGGTATATATGTCATTTGTGTAATCGATTGCACTGTAATCAAGGATGCTATCGTTCACACGACATGTATTGGTTCAAAAGTATTTTGTATTTTCGCATGCGTTTGTTATTGTGTTCACTTTGAGTATCTCTTTATTATTGCTGCACTTCAATATTTCAAGTGGCATGAACTCTGTGAGTGATACTTGTAAATTAAGTTATTTTATGATTATCAAGCTTTTAGTATGTAATTCCACTGCACCATGGGTTCTGAACTTATATAAAAACAAAGACAAGGTGTTTAAATTTCAGGAAGATAATGCTACCTGCCATACAGGTGCATATGCAAAGTGGTGGAAGAGGTCGCATTCAATGAATGTTCTGGAAAAATGGCCAGCCCAAAGTCCTGATTTCAACCCCATTGAGCACGTTTGGAGTCAGCTCGCTCATAAGTTACGTCGAAGAAAGAATCTTATTCATAATACTGAATGTTATATAAGATCGGATTTGCGATAATATATTTAAAAAAGAGTACAATAAAAGAGAATGTGTAATTAATCAGTTCTTCAACTGTACAATAAAAACAAGATAAGGTTTATTTAGATATAAAAGTATTGCCTTTTATAATGATTTAGTGTTGAGTTCCTGAGATACAATTAAGAGCG